>APFE031291311.1:58897-76987 GCA_000404065.3 Pinus taeda
CATTTTTCCTATGTATCATGGGGATTCGCCCATTTATTATATATATAAATTTAGGGGGGTTCTTAAAATTTTCCCTGTCAAACACCACCAGCAATTAGCCACCGTTGCTATCTTTTTCAGCCACTATTGAAAAAATAGGCCACCACCTCCTCAAACTCTAAAAAAAACGATTTCAATCATTTCCAAACTAGACTCTAAGGAGAACTTCACAACTCAACAACAACACATTAGTTCTTTGCAGAATAAAAAAATTGTCCAAAAACGATCTCTGCATACAAAACAATAATATGATGAATGCACTAGCAAAAAGCTTACAAAAAATGATCTTCAATCAATCCTTACTCCATCTCCTTACATTCTACATATAATGCTAGCTAAAATATTACTTTGCTAACCTTCTAGATGTTCTAATCTATCTTTGCAAGTCCTCATAAAATCTACATAGTCTACAACACTAGCATACTTTTCTCTTCTCTCCCACTCACCCAACTGATAACAAAACCAACCAGAAATCCTCAAGGCATTCTCCAATATATAATTTCTTGGAGTGATTAAGACAATAATTACCAAAGAATCCAGAGTTCAACAAGTCTTTATCCACACACTCATGAATTGTATTGGATTTTGAACATTTCTCCTTCTTGGCTTAACCCTCCATGATCTCAATAAGAGATGTTATCAACTTTAATAATCTTCTATAATACTTCCTCAGACTCTTTAATCAATTACCAAGTGAAATTACCATCGAAAATATCCCTAGAAATGTCTTGAGTGCACACAAAATCTAGAAAAAGTCACTTAGAAATAGTAACATAGGTGTTGCCTTTGGGAATTGAGTTAGTAATGCAAGTTTTCTTCATATGACCTACATTACCCTAGCTCTTAATGCATGTTTTCCACTTGCTCTAGGGGATCAATTTAGTGCTCAAAATTCAAAGTATTTAAAAGTTCTTGAAACCTATACTAGTGTGTATATCTCAATGATCTAAATCTAACGCAAATTGAATCATTCGAAACCGATATCGTATGCTCCTGATATTGCATTCTGATTGAATTCCCAAAAAGGTAAAAAAATTGCAAGTGACAGGTTGACTGTGCATTTTTGGGTCAATGGTATGCTGCCACTTAGCCTCTCCTAGTAAAAACCTATTGGAATTTCATTGGCTTGGAATTTTATTTTATATTTTTGGGCTGATTTTGTTTTTAGGATCCAATGGTTGGAGGCCACGTGGGTGAATATATGGTTGCCATGTGCCCCCCTTGTTAGGTTCCTATACCAATAGGAGTCATAATTTTGAATGACTAAGGTTAAGCTTGTAATATTGTACATACCTTTGCTTTCAGAAAATCTTTTCCATATTATAAAAAAGTAAAAAATGTAAAGAGGGTATGTCCTAAAAGATAAATCAAAGGAAAAAAAGAATAAGAGAAGGTCAAAAAATGAAAGTATATGAACCCCAAAAACAAAAACACCATGAAAGTGTGCAAGTCCAAATGCCACCAATATTTACTTTTCTGCATAATAATGATTGTGTGCAACTTGTTATTCATTCCACAATCCATGGTAATCAAACTATTTAATCTTGGTTATTTCATGTTTTAAATTTTATGTTTATAGTTAGAGAATAAAATCTAACCAAACAGTGTAATCTTGGTAGATCATTAGATAGGTAGAGTGAATAAAATGAGCTCATCGGTTTAATCTGAGCCCTTGGATGATATAAGGTTAGAATTAGATAGTTTACTCTGTAAAGAAAAGAAAAAGATTGATAAGGGTTTGCTAGCCTAAATGCACCCTAATAAAGTGAAGAAAAAATGGTAGGATGAGTAAGTGGGTAAGTAGTAGAAGGGTTGCTGAAATATCATGTGATTACATAAGAGCACTTATGTCATTGTTTTAAATGAATCTTTCCAATATGCATAAGTGGTAAACAAAGCAAAGGCAATGGTTCACAATATGATTTAGTTAACATCCCCATCATTCCTTTTAACCCTATGGCACTCACTAACTTCCCTTTCATAATAAAAATATTAATACTTATAGTTCTTTAAGTCAAAGAGGCTCAGAGCATTTCCCTGACTTCTGGTGGGACCAGACCCTCTGCTTGATGACTTAAGAAGGAAAGGTGTTAAATTCCCTTGCAATTCATTCATCCCCGTCACAAAACCCCTTTTCCTAAAGGTTAAACTCTTTTTGCCTATGAAAACCCCTTGATAAACATATTTTATGCAAAAAACCCACAAAATTACATTTATCCTAAGTACCAAGTGTATGGAAAGCGCATAACATTTCATGTACCTAAGTACAATACCCCTTCTGCCCATTTCACCTCATATTAACTTTTTAATTAAATATATAAATTCCCAGAAAACCCACTATCCCGTATATATTTAACTCCTTTATACAAAATAACCCCACCCCTTAGTTTAGTTATAAACTTTATGACTACCCCATATCCCACAAAATATTTTAAAATCCCACCCTCAGTCCTTAATCCTGTGTTGAAGAGTCCCCGATGCGATTATGCTCTAAGATAATCTTATATCGCCGATGATTAGATCCATGGGCCCCCCGAAAACTTTATATGTAAATCACTGTGCAAGTGCATCTCCTGACCACCGTTGCTCATCCCTCCCCCTCATCCAATAGCTCATGATCATATCGACCACACCCAATGGTTGAACAATAACCGCCTAATAAAGTGGTTTTCCTCCCGGCCCTCAATGCTACGTGTTAGATGATGTATGGCATCAGGTGAGACCTCCCAAAAATTGCCTGCACCACAAAAGCAGTGTTATGGCCCTCCAAAACCACCTCCCCACCATTTTGATAAACCACCCATCCTTCGTTAATATGAAACTTCACGTCATTTTTAAAAGACCGCCCGTTAAAGTTTTAAAAGCTGAAAGCTCGTGTTTTCTTACTTTTCGCTAGTATTAAAGTGTAAACCCTTGAAACCCTCCTGCGCCACCCTACTCTTCTGCGATGCTATTTTTACCTCCATTCATGCCTAAAGCACTACCTCGAGACCTTTCTCAGCCATCCCATTGCAAATAGAGCCATCAAGCACCCTTCATGTAGACCGTGTTTTCTTAAATATTATTGATTTTTTCAGGTTATCCGACTAAGATCAGAGCTTGGATAAACAGTTTTGATACTAGTCAAAAGAACCTGTTTACTCCAAGACTCAGACCAGAAACCTATTAAAAGACCAAATTCAGAAGAGGAAGACCAGTTACGCAAGGAACGAAGATGAAGACTAATACACACAGAGCCAAGGAGAGGATAGTTATACAAAGCAGTGACAGTTTAAAATAGAGTAACCAAACTAGAGATGCAGATGAACAAAACATACAGAAAGTTGATCAATATCCATTACCATATGTTGATACATATAAAAAAACTAAATGATTTACTATTGAAATACACAGTAAAAAGTTAAAATGTACAGCAAAAGTAAAACACAGTAAATCGTATTAACAAGTCATAAAAGTAAAATTGTATCAGATGAAAGAGTATCAGCAAAAGTGTATCAGATTGAAAAATCAAAGTGAGAAAAGATGAAATCAGAATAGAAATGGTAAATTTTCTAGAAATTTCGTGTTTAAGTCATAATTTTGTAGAAACTATTGGGGCCAATCCAAGATGCATTTTGAGCACCTAGAGGAGGTTTATGTTCCTCAAAGGCCAATCTACAAAAACCTATGTCACGTTTTACAGAGGTATTACAGAAAGGTAGATAAATGTGTATCTTCAGAGCCTATTGTTTGGACTATGCACAATCCTATTTTTGACTTCGTTTTGCAGAGAATATTGTGAACCGATGGAGCTGAATTTTGGGAAACGGAAAGAGGTTTATCTCAATCACATACTTATCTATAATAACCTCTTTCACTTCTTACATATCTATCTCGGATTGAGTTATAAAAAGGTATCACTTGACCCTAATTTTGCAGAATTTCTGGGGCAGAATGCACGAAGGAAGGAGGCAGTTAGTGACTTTGAAGCCTCATTATCAATTAAGAGTTGCTATCAAATTTGAATTTCTCTTCTTTGTCACCCTCAATCCATAAATATAGTGCCAAATAGATTCATTAGTTTTGAGTGTCCTTTATTTAATTTCTATTAATGTAAAACAGTTTGAGATATTTGTAAAACCAAACTTGATATTTTTTCAAGGTATTTCAGTTTAGAATTTGTATAAATACTTCTTCATTTGAAGTATTTTGGGGTGGATTATTATACATTTCTATAGACTTCTTGATCTAAATACTGTAAATCCATTGGAGCATTGACTGAACCAGCGAGCTGGATTAATGAATAAAGACCAGATATTTCTAAGGATTCATGTGTTGAGCGAAGTGTAGACAAGTATTCTCTCACGTTTTTGTTATTTTCTTTAAAGTTTTTCCATTATGTTTATCTGAATCCGAATGCTATAACATGGAATGATATTTCAGAATTTTCTTAATTGCACTATGTTTTAACTGTTAGGCATTTAAATGTTTTCAACTCATATCTAATTTAAGGAATTCTTAATTGCTCCTTAGTTTAGGTTGTCTCTCTATACTCTATAGCAAAGGATTCTTAATTTCCCTTTGTTTCTGATTACCTCCCATTCCTCGTTTAAATCTCGATTTGAGAATTCTCAATTGCTCTCTCACCCTGGTTCAAACCATTTCACTCCTCTGTTCCAAAGATCTGCACTTTATTCTACTATCTTGCCCTTTGAACATTCCCTTTAGTGGGTTAATTCTAGCTCTACTGCCCTTTTGTTGACTCCGTAGCCCAATGGTCCAAAGACATCATTCAATCCATTTGTTTTAAGGATTCCACCATCCAATCTTCAATATGAATAAAAGACCCCTTGAACCTTCAGAACTAGCTTAAAATCCCAGCAAACAAATCATATAGAGAGCCCTCTTTGAGCCTAGGTTGGCTAGAGCCTATGCCCAAAAGTGGTTTGTGGTTACCTCGTTGATTTCTTTCTTTAACCTTGAAAAATTATTGAGTGATAACACTCCTCATGGCATGTTAAAATTCGTTAAGGGTCGAAGGACCACACTAGGGTCGAACACACAACCTACCTCTAAGCAACAACACTCTCTACCACCACACCACATGTTGTTTCTTAACCACATAAGTCCCCACATTATATTTATCATGGAGCGCAAAACACATTCCCCGCGCCCTGAGAACCAAGGGGCAAGACCATGGGTCAGGGCTTAGCCCTAGGCCCCAGGTCACAACCCACACATACCTCATTACATATGACTGCAATTAGAGCTTGGAGGAAGGGCCAGCCCCTACGGCGCCGAGAGGGAGTTAGTCTCGAGCCACATGGGATGCAACACGATTGAGCCCTCCGAAAATTGGTGCTCATAGTTTCATCCCCTAGCGCAAATTTAAGGTGACATTACTGCCCATATAACCATAATGCAAGAGCTTTAGAGGGGGCCACACCGTAGGTTGCAGAGCGAGGGCTAGCCCAGGCCACATGGGCCTTAAGTGACCACAACCTAGTCCTTAAATTCAACACGTGGATATTTAGCACTTAGTCCCATTTTATGTGTGCCAATGTGACCAAGTGGAATTTCGATGGGGATCAATGAATGGGGGAACGCGGTTAGCCCTTGCCCCTCGGCACGTGCCCCCATATACCCACAATTTTAAAAAAATAAGGGTTATTGGATATTTAAAGTTTCTGCCAATTTCACCCCTCAGCTGTGATTGTAGGCAAAGTTTGTGTGCTGGTTCTGGGTGTGGGGCACTCAAACCAGGTTTGGGGTAAATTGGAGGATGGTTAGCTAGGGAAATGGGGAAAAACTTGAAAGAAACATAACTTTCTCATTTTTTGGCCAAATGAGGTGCAAAAAGAACTTAGGTAGGTGTGTTTGACAGTTATGGATCCATTGGAGACATCATTTTTTCATTTTGAGCATTGTAAATCCATGTAAACACAAATTTCAGCACTTAATGAAAGAGGCCCTGCATTGGAAGTTGGACAAGGAAATGTAGCCAAGGAGACGGGTGAACTTCTTTATCATGTTTGATATTATGTGTTTTCAATATGGTATTTTGTGTCTGTTTTGGCTATTAACTAGGTTTAAAAATCATTAATTTATTTTTTTTGTAACTTGTTCCATTACCCAAAATACATAAAAAATTTACTTGCAATTTGTTCATCACGGTCAAGTTTTCATTATAGATCATTTTGGTATCAGAGCCTAAGGTTTTATTTTGTTTACAAGTGTTTTTTTTTATGCTTATAAGGTTGAAGCTTAAAAGAGGAGAAGGAGAACTTGTGGAGCAAAGATCTCAAATTGTTTCAAGGAGAACAAGCACACCTAAAGCTTCAATAGTCATGGCACATGAAGAAGGTCCTTAAGGGATGTCTGAAGGTTAAATGACTTTCAAAAAAGATTTGAGATGTATGAAATGGTAAAGGTTCTTTCTGAAGAGAGGAATTCAAGGTTTTATAGAGATAACTCAGACCTATAAAAGGAGATAGAGGAAAAGGAAACAAGCCTCCAAAAGGGAATGGAAGGAATGGTGAAAAACCACTAGCTTCACCACCATCCTCATCCTCATCTTCATCCTCATATTATCCTACTTCTTCAACCCTTTTACTAACACCTCCAAATTATCCAAAGGGACATGGTAAAACTCCTTTGCTAAAGCTTGATATAAAGTTTGAATTGTATGTGTACAATGGGGTGGTAAATGCTGAGAAATTAGATAATTGGGTTTGTCACATTGAAGTATATTCCAGGAAACAAAGAATCAAGGATGATGAGACCAAAATTCAGGTTTCTTCTCTTAGGTTGGAAGGTGCAACACTTATTTGGTGGGAGGCCAAAACTCAAGAGGACATGAAGAAACATGATAAGTTTTTATCCTCTTGGAATCATTTTGTTGTTGCAATAAGAAGGAAATTTTATCCATTACATGAAAAATGCTATAATGGATTGGAAAAACTTTAGGCAAGCTAAAAGTCAAAATGTGCAAAGCTATACTCAAGAATTTGGGAAAAGGGCTTTGATTTTGGGTGTAGATTTGTCCTCTCAAGATACTCTACTGAAATATATTAGAGGTTTACATAGTTACTTAAGGCACACTTTTCTCATGTTTACCCCTACAAAACTAGATGAAGTTTGTGTACAAGAAACTCATTTAGAAGGAAGAGGGAAAAATATTTTTGAATAAATTGGTGAGAATTCATTCAATTCTAGAGAAAAAGGAAAAGGGAAGTTTAAAGGAAAGGATAAAAAGAATGCTTCATTTAAGAAAGAGGGAGAAAAACTCACATGTAAATGTTGTTCTAAAGAAGGCCATGATGAAGACCATTGTTGGAAACTTCATCCTGATATGAAACCCTAAATGTTTAATAACAAGGAGAAAGAAAAGATTTTTGCAACTACACAACAAGATCTAGTATATGATTGCAGAGATGCAACAAAAATCATAGCCATGGGATTGAAAGGTAAGGATTCAATTCAAGTACTAGTTATTATAGCAAACCCATTTAAACTCAAAATTAAAGAAAATGAATAGAGTTGTTCCATATTAGAATCATCACAAAACATAACAAGGTAGATACTTTGTTTGAAAGTGGTTCACAAGGAAAACCCATTTTAGAATACATTGTCAAGAAACTAAATTTGGAAACTATTCCTCATCTTAAACCTTATCTTGTGGGTTGGGTATGTGACAATGCCAAGCTGCAAGTGACAAGAAAATGCATACTTATATTTTCCATCACTGCAAATTTTATTGGTGAGGTAGAACTCGATGTGGTACCACTTGACATTTGTGAGATTGTTTTGGGAAGCCCATACTTATATGAAAGAAAATCCATCTTTCATCACCATGACAACAAGTATCACCTACTTAGAGATGGGATTGAGTACATTGTTATAGAACAAAGCAATAGGTTGAATTTATCTCTTGTAAATGTTGGACAAATGAAGAGGTTTGTAGATTCTAGTTAGAATTTTACATTGTTGACGATTAAACATAAAGATGTTGATGAATCTAAAGCCTTACAAGGATGTGACGCAAGGTTAAAATCTGATTTGTTTGAATTTTGTAATAAATATGATAATATGTTTAACGAATCTAATTTTTTCCTATTAAAAGATGAAAAAAACATGAGTCTCATTTGCAGTAGGATGATTCACTTTTGAACATTGGTTTGAACAGGATTTTGGTGATACCCCTTAATTCAACTTCCTTTCCTATCAAAGAAAATTTCATAAAAAGTTCTTGAAAATTGAAAGCTATTGTACCCAAGGATTGTAGCCATTGGACTCCTAGTACAACACTAACACCACCCATTAGAATGGAAAACATTAGGCTATTCAATACATATTTTCCCATGAATAGTTTGATATTCTGGCACTTTCCAGAGCAATTTATGGTTCCTCCACTTACAACCGTCACTTGACACTCTGGTGTTGGATCTAGGAGGAAATTCAAGTCCTTGGCTATCTTACAATTAATAAAATTATGGGTACTACCCAAATCAATTAAAACTATTGCCTTTTTTTTCTTGATATGTCCTTCTATCTTTACCGTTTGAGGAGTGGTAATTCCGACTAATGCATTAAAAGATACAGTTGGATTCATTTCTTGTTTCTCTGGGGTTGGTTCCTGGTCAGTATCCTTTTCTTTTGATGTTTCTTGACACTTTTCTTCCTGATATTTCACTGTTTGAACCTTCTTCTTCTTGATATGTCCTTCTATCTTAAGAGTTTGGGGAGTGGTAATTTCTTCTAATGCTTTACAAGAAATGGTCTAATTCATTTCTTGATGCTCGATGTGATCATTCACTTCTTAAACATTTTTCTTCTTGATATGTCCTTCTATCTTGAGAGTTTGAGGAGTGCTAATTCTGGCCAATGCATTACAAGATATGGCTGGATTCATTTCTTCTTTCTTGATGTGATCTTTCACCTCTTGAACCTTTTTCTTCTTGATATGTTGTTCTATCATGACAGTTTGAAGAGTGGTAATTCTTGCCAATGCTTTACAAGATATGCTCAGATTCATTTCTTCTTTCTCTGGGGTTTGGTCGTGGCACATATCCTCTTCTTTTGATGTTTCTTGATCCGTTTCTTCCTCCTCTTCATACTCTATGTGGAATAATTTCTTCTCAGCCAACTTATGACCTTTAGCGCATTTGCTATCATAATTGTAACAAAGCCCTTTTTCTCCTTTTTCTTCTAATTGTTGTGGTGTAACCCTTGTAGGCTATGGAAGGCTTGGAGAAACAACACTTTCATTATTATAGTTTTGAGGGGTTGACTTCCTTGTTACCATAATTTTACTTTCCACTTTGTAACAAAGCCCTTTTTCTCCTTCTAATTGTTGTGGTGTTGCTCTAAAGAAGGTGTTTCTGTTTGCATCCTCATAATGTGCTATCATTTCCTCTGCAAAAATTGACCACGTAACAAGTTGTTTATGAGAACGAAGCCCTTTATACCATAAAAACTGATCCTGTTCTAAATATGAAGATGCAATACATACCTTTTGTAAAAGTGGTACACCATGTAGATCAAAATATTGCTCCATCTGAAGTATCCAATTTACCGGATCCTCGCCATCAAACTTCCTCATATCGCCTTTTCTTGATTTTAGGAGCTCAACCTTGAAACGACTATAAATCTGTAATTTTGGTTCTTCCAGTTTTGAAATTTTGACCTACAGTAGACCTTTGTGTCCTCTTACCAATGCCACTAGTTTGATCGAATTTAGATTCTCCAAGAAAGAGTTATGCACAATCTCCCAAGATGACCTAATTATATACCTTTTTAGAAGAGAAAACTTGTATGAAGTTCCATGTGTCACTGTTTTGACCTTAGGATTAGAAAAATATACACAAGAAACTACAGTCCGTCCTCTTTTTGTAGCTTCTTACGAAATTTCAATCTGATGCTCAGAACGACAGTTATGACTATTTTCCCCAGGTCACTTGTTTGGAATGTAATTCAGGAGTCTACAAAAAACGACCAACTTCCCCGGATCATATTTCCGCAATTATTGTGCAAAAAGCTCTAAAATTCGGACCCGAGGTTCAACACAATTTCTTCTCAAATGGGTTTTTTGTAGCTTCTGAAATGTTGTAGAAAAACGTTATAGCACAAATTCCATGATGACCTGTTTGGAGTAGTGAAACCCTAGAATTCAAAGCTCTAATACCAAATGTTATGAAACCAACTCACAAAAAGATAGAAATGACATATCAAAACTTTTTGAAGGAGAGGGGCATGTTAGGCCCCTATACTACTAGTGTAACCTCTTACTGTTATTAGTACAACCCCCTTATTATATTGTTGTACCCATGTAGTCCCCATATTGTTATTATTGTGCACCATAGAAGCCCACTATTGTTATTATTGTGCCCTTACATTATTATTGTTATGTCGACTCTGATTATATTATGTCCCCTTAGACTCCTATATATAGAAAGGAGGTATTTTCATCTGTATCATCCAAGAATTGTTCATTTGTGTAATGTAAAGGAGGTTGCCCCCTCGAAGAGGCTAAATTCTAAGGCGTTGATCTATCTTTTCTATTTTTTTGTGAGCTGGTTTCATAACAAAATTCTACATGGTATCGGAGCACTAGTAATCAAGGAAAGAATAGTATACTGAGAGGAGATTTCAAATTTTTGAGTTTTAGCTCAAGCATTTGCAGAGAATATCTAAAAATTTATGTACAAAATTTCAGAAAAAAAGTAGCAGATTTGGATTCCTTGTGGAAAAATACCCAAAAAAAAAAAAAAATCAGCTGAATCGGAGTTCAAATGAGGGAGATATTGCTGATTTAAAATCAGCTTTTTTCCTAGAAAAATTCATGACAACAGGAAAGTGGAAATAGATTGGTTTGCTAGCTAAGAACCTGGATGCACTTGAGGTACAAGATGCATCTAAATCCTTGAGGAGCAAGGTAAAGGTTAGATACTTGGTCGTTGAGAGGGAAAGTAAATTACCTCTCAACATGTAGAGCTATAACAAGTCTTAGACAATTATGGAGGAGCCACAATTGGTGCAGCAAATTTAGGAAGTTGTGGAGCAGCTATATAGGGGATGCTGAGAGGAGATCAAGTAGAGACATCTACTCATGCGAAGACATCCACTAGGGGTAAACTTCGAGCCAGGTGGGCTGAGGGATCACATGCAGCTATACCTCCAGGTAGGAGGTGGGTAATGTGGAGTGATCATTCCAAGGAATAGCGGCAAGATCCGTGAGGTACCCAACCTCTTGGATGAGACCTTGCTATGGGAGCCCCGTTGTGGAGTATTATGAACTGACTTATTGGGTAGAGACAGATGCGGATTGAGTGGCAGAGAGAGCTACAGTGTAGGGAATCCCAGGACAGTGCAAAGCATGCAGTCTGTAGCAATGCGAGAGGCACAAGTGTGTTGCACAGTGTAGGGTAGCACAGAGAAGAGTGCAATGGAATGAGATACATGGAGATGTTGCAGTAGCGTAGAGGTCAGAGAGGGAGCACTTGTCAGCAGTAGGTATGTTTCTAGCCTGACAGAGTGGTTAGTTGGGAATTTTTTTGTTCCGAGTGTTGCTGGAGCAACAACACTTGGTAGATGTGTTGCACACAGAACATTCCAGAGTTACAAGATCGGGTTCAAGAGGAAGCCTTTCTTGTTGAGAGGGAGTGTTGGAAAGTATGCAAGAAGAAATGCTAAATTTAGAAAGTTCTAAAAATAGAACTGCTAAAAATAGCACTTCTAAAAATAGCAATTTGGCTAGTGAACATTTTGGCCACCTTGGGTGAGAGGTGAAACTACTAAAGATAACATCTTCTAAAAATAGCATTTCATGGTCCCTTCCTATTTATAGCAGTCCTTGGTCTATCTATAGGATGTAAATTCGAATTTGGTCTTACCAACAGTTTTGAATATTAATTAATTAATTCTCCATGAGTTAATTAGTTATGGAAAAGAAAACTGAATTCTTTAAGAGTACATGTAATTATTTCTCCACTAATTTGGGAATGTGTCGTTGATTTGCTCGACTGGTTGAGGAATTAAGAATGAGTTCTATATTGAGAGGATCAGTTGACTTAGTTTAACTTGGTCAAGTTCAGTTAGATTAATTTAACAAGTCGTTAAATTAATGAGATATAGTTTGTTGATGCTTGCATGCATGTGACAATTATTATTTTCAGATAACTGTGTACTCACTTATGGATAACTGATGCATGTTAGTTCTATCAAAGACTCAATTGAGATCAGAGAAGAGATAGTGTACTATTAGTTGGATGAATATTTTTCCTATAAAGGAAGCTCATCCATGATGAAGATTTATCTCTTTCACGTTTGTACAGTTAGATCAGAGGTTAGTGAGTGTGTGAAGAGGCCAATTCACACAGGTGGCAACACTAGACCCCAAGGAAACTGCACAAGGAAATAGGAGGCTTGGATGGTAGAGCTAAGGCTTTGTGTAATCTGGACTATATTTCCACTTCTATGATAATACAGGGCTGGGGTTTTAGGCTTAGGGTTTCCACGGGTAAATTCTTCTGTGTTATGTGTGATTGATTTCTTTTTATCAATTATATGTGTTCTTATTGATGTACCAAGCCTATGGGCCAAACATCATGGTAAATAAAAGAAATATGATAAATAAATAAAAATATATTAGATATCATTTTGGGATTCAACTGCATTGAGTAAGTCATTCATCTATAACCATTTCCATGAGAGGTAGTCATAATTTAATGACTTACTTAACACGGTTGAATCACAAAATGATATCTAATATAATGCACTGTGAAAACCCCCATACTTAAATAAAAATATAAATTAACCCGAGGTATGGTAAATAAATAAAACATCTTTTTATATTACTCGATGAACCTCTTTATACTTACTAACACTCAAAAAATAGGTTTTATTTAGGTGATGCCTATGGGCCGAATTATTATTAATACCATAAAAAAATATTATTTACCCTAGTATTATAATTAAAAATTAATAATAATAATATTGTTAAATAATATTAATATTATTAAATTAACTATAATATTAATATTATTAAATTTAATCTATTGAGGTGCAAAGTTTTTTTTTAGTGCAAAACATGAGGAAAGGTCTCTCTGGACTCTTGATATATCCAGAGTTAAAATGGATCTATGTTGATTAATAGTTATCAATATCTAAATCCATCTGATCTTAGATCTATCAAGCTCTAAGAGAGACCAAATATCTCTAAATACAAACCTTTCCTCTAATTTTACCCTTTAAAAAAATTCACAACTTAAAAAATAAGTCTAAACTAATAATACTATAATATTATTCAATAAGCAAACTCTTTTTTTAACCATTAGATATATTCTTATAACCATTAAATCCAATTTAGAAAATAAATAAACCCCATAGTCAGATTATTTCTTTCGTGATAACTTACACATTAAAATGAATAGATAATAATATAATATTATTCTTATTCAGTAAACAAACTCAATAATATAATATTATTCTTCTTTAATAAACAAACTCCTTTTATAACCATTAGATCTATTCTTATAATCATTAAATCCAATTTGGAAAATAAATAAACCTCATATGCAACCATTGCGACCATTTCTTTCGTCATAACTTACTGTTTAAAATCAATAGAAAATAATATAATATTATTATTATTCAACAAATAAACTCCTTTTTTAAGAATTAGATCTATTCTTATAACCATTAAATCGAATTTGGAAAATAAATAAACCCCATACTTCACCGCAAATTATACTTTAATTTCAGGGTCCAAATTCTCACGGTTTGGACAGTGGTGGGTGTGCGAGAATATTGTGCCCTTGTCTCCTGGTTTTGGGGTGTGCAAGGATATCGTCGGCTTTAGCTGAATTTTTAATTATGTATTGTATATATTTATAAATTGTCTTGAGTCTAAACATAGATTGGTGTGGTGAGGGATTATCTCGCGTTATTGATATTAATTGTCTTTGAAAGGCCAGGGCAAAGAAATTATACACAAAATCTTCACAGGAAGTTTGGGAACTATGGCGGCACGTTCATCATCTTCTTCAGACAATGCTTTGGATTTGTCAAACGATGGACCTTCAGAAGTCATGAGAGAAGCAGAAAGATCTTCTTTGATACAACTTAGTAATTCCCAAAAGGATTCTGAGAGGGAGAGCAGCGAAGAAGAAAGATCATCTTTCAGAAGAAATTCCCAAAAACAGGAGATTGAGGCCATCATTAAAGTAGCAAGCGACCATCAAAGCAAGAGCACAGAAGCAGAAAGATCATCTTACCAGAAAGAAAAGGGTAAGGCAATAATGAGAGGATTAGGTGATTTCAATGAATTGGTTCGTGGAAGAGTTGGGACTTCAGAGAATTTAGAAGCAGAGACACAAGTAGTCGAAACGTCTTTCGTATGTGCTTGCTGCTATTGGGAATATCAATATGAAAATATGGTACAGTGTAGAGATGGGCATCTTTTTTGTTTCAAATGTATAAGGAGGCAGGTTGATGAAATCATTTTTGGAGTTCTGAGAGCACATGCAAATGGCTCTCTAGCCTGCATGGATATTTATCCCTGCAAACAGTCAATTCTTTTTCCAGAGATTAGGAAAGTTATCCCAAATGATGTTCTTGAAAAATATGAATATCGTGTGGCCCAAGCTGTAGTTGAAGAAGCCCGCATTGAAAATTTGGTTTATTGCCCATTTTGTAACATTCCATATGAAGTAGACAAGTGTGTACAAGTCCTGGACTGTCCAAACCCAAAATGTCTAAAGTCTTCATGTATCCAATGCAAGAGGGTGAGTCACTTACCACTACGCTGTGAAGAGGTTGATAAAAAATCAGCTGAAACGGCACTTCGTAGGAAAGTTGAAGAGAGGATGGCGAATGTTGTGATAAGAAAATGTAATAATTGCGAGGTGGAGTTAATAAAAGAGTACGGATGCAATAGCTTGACGTGTAGGTGTGGAAACACAATGTGTTACCTTTGCAGAAAGACAATTTCGGACGTTGAATCTTCTCATTTTTGTATTTGTGTAACACTGTCATATAGTAGAGAAGAAGGAAAATTCTGTCCAAGATGCAACAAGTGTTCCCATTTTTATGAGCCAGGAGACGATGAGGCTCTGGTTGCTAAGGAGGAAGCATTGAAGGAGTTGGTAGACAAGAATCCTGACTTGCTTGATTTGGCAATTGGACCTCCCCTGATAACTCAAATTCAACAACCTCTCACAACATGTTTTCTTCGATACAGAATTAGACATCCACCAGAATTCAATGCACATGGTGATCAACTCGCAAATATGCACGCACCTCCACCGCTAGCTCCCCCACAATTCCACAGAGATCGTAATCGGCTTGAAAGAATTCCTCTAAATCCAACGTTACCTCCCCAGGATTTTTTCAGATTTGGTAATGGTGGTCAGTTTTCAAACATGGCTATACCTGAATCGTTACCTCCACTGCTTTTCGTCAGAAATGGTAATGTTGGTCAGCTTCAAAACATGGGTGTGCCTGCACCGTTACCTCCACAACATTTTTTCAGAAATGGTAACGGTGGTCAGTTTTCAAACATGGTTGTACCTGCACCGTCAACTCCATATCTAACGTCACCTCCCCAAGAATTCTTCAGATACAGTAGTTGTGGTCAGCCTGCAAACATAGCTGTACTCCCACCCTTACCTCCACCGCATTTCGTCAGATATGGTAATGGTGGTCAGCGTGCAAACATGGCTGTAGCTGCACCGTTACCTCCACAGCATTTCGTCAGATATGGTAATGGTGGTCAGCCTGCAAACATGGCTGCACCTGCACCGTTACCTCCACAGCATTTCGTCAGATATGGTAATGGTGGTCAGCTAGCAAACATGACTGCACCTGACCTAGGTGCACTGTTACCTCCACAACATTTCTTCAGATATGTTAATGGTGGTCACCCTGCAAACATGGCTGTACCTGCACCGTTATCTCAAGAACATTTCTTCAGATATGGTAATGGTAGTCGATATGCGAACAGGAATTTACCAGAGCAGCAAGATTATGGCCGTCGCTTACAACGTCCATCGCATTACGGTGGTCAGTAATTAGAACTAGGTTTTTAAGCATTTTATGAATAAAAATTTTGAAGTCATGGTTTTTATTGGAAGCATGTGCAAATTACTCTTATCCAACACAATTGAATTAGTATTCTGACATGGATTTAATGATTCTTTTGTGTCCATGAAAATGAATAATCATATCGAGGCAGTGTGGTGACAAGTAAGTAGCTCTGAATTTTATTCTTGTTTGAATGGCTAACAACACAATTGAATTAGTATTCTGACATGGCATTTAATCATTCTTTTGTGTCCATGAAAATGAATAATTATATCAAGGCACGATGGTGACACCCAAGTAGTTCCTAATTGGTAATAGAGTAGTAGGTTAAAAGGTTGATATTTGACATGCATATGAAATGATATTTTAAGCTTCACGAGACTAAAAATAGTTTATGAGACCATTAGTTTCCCTGTTTTTTGGTCTTTGCAATTCAATGCTTTTGTGATTCAAATTGATGATGAGTTGACCCAACCTTTCAACAATCCCCTTTCTTAAAAAATAGTGCCAAGAAACTAATGTTAACATGTTCTCATAACTTTCTCTGATGTGGTTGAATGCATCACATTCCAAAATGAAATGTTTTTCCCACTTGAAAAATATACACACCTTTTCTTCCCAAGGTCCTTTAGGGTTGAATGCTTCACATTCCAAAATGAAATGTTTTTCTGATGTGAAAAATGTACATACCCTTTCTTCCCAAGATTCTTTAGGCATTTTCCACCGTCATGTTTCACACCGAAGTTTAGCTTTTTAGCGTAATGATTTTGCATTTTTTTCATGTTTAAATTGCCAAATAGTTGGTTGTATGAGCTAGAAAAGTTTCTAAGATGGTAGAGAGATGTTTATCTAAGTAGGTGTTATGTACAAATTTATGTAATATTGATTAATTTTGATTAAAAAAATGTACAAAACTATTTATTTTTATATGCCCTTGGAGTATTGTGAAATGAGATTACTATAATAATATAATATTTTTCTTTTTATTTATATAGAATGGAATCACAATCTATATCAACAAAGAATGAATATTTAATGAATGTCTTACTTGGGTCATAGATTGTTGCAAGAATTTTTTCTTTACTAATGTGTAATTTAGCTTTGTATGACATAAACTATTGCTAATAAGTAAATTGATGAAATTGCTTTACTTTTTAACTCAAAACAACCCATTTTTGTTTTCAATACATTAATATGGATGTTAAAATGAATCTCCCACCAAGGACATTGAAAAATACAAATTGTAGTGAACTTTTCTTTTAATGCACTCAAATGATTTCACTTTCTATTATCCAACAAAATTTAGTGTCCTTGCAAAACAAAGTGAATAAGGAGATCCATCTAGATATTCATTTTTGCATCCGTACTAATGTTTAAATAGATCCCTTGAGATAAGAGCTACTTGAAAAAGGGAATATTAGTTAAAAAACATAATCTTGTGGATCTCCTAGTGTTTTTTATTTGAAGAATGATAGTGCATGGAAATGGCATTCGCATTTGGTAAAGGTTCAAGCCAAAAAAAAGGTTGAACATGATCAACATCGTGTTGGCTATATTTTTCAAGTTGGATATGAAGTAAGGCTTTGCATCAACAAAGAAAAACTTCAAGGTGAAAAGAACTTGAAAATGGGTAAGCCTCCTTTGATTGAAGATGTTGGAGAGAATGTTTAGGTTTCTTTAACAAACATATTCTCTTCTAAAAATCCTAAAGAATTGTAGCAAGGTCCTATCCTTGACAGAGAAACATGAACTTCAAGAAGAAGGAACAAGAAGCATCTTCATATTTGGTTCAAAGTTACAAAACCGGGCAAAACAAAATGGACTGAAAAGGGAAAGGTGAGGGAACTGTACCCTCATCTGTTTGCTAACTGAAAACAGTCTTTTGGGGGTCCAAAATCTTCCATTTGGGAGGAGTGGTCTAGGGGATCAGTTTAGTGCTCAAAATTCAAAGTGTTCAAAAGTGCTCAAAACCTATACTAGTGTGTATATATA
>APFE031291314.1:3920-62949 GCA_000404065.3 Pinus taeda
ATCAGTATTATCAAACTCTTCTGCTCAATTTATACAAATATTTCAGATCTAACAATTTAAACTTGCATATACCTTCCAAAATTATAATTAGATGTCTGTCATTAATTTGTATGTGAGAACCATAGAACAATGAACAGGAACGCAAAATAGACAGTCACACCAAGGAACACAAGATGTAAGGTGGAAACCCAATGTGGGTGAAAACCACCTGCTGCAATATGTCTATATCTTCTTTCAATAAGAAACTTCTTCTTACAATGATTTTGTACTGGTGCAGTCCTTTACCAGTATGTAGGCTGCTACCTGCAGAGAGCTACAACCCTCTCTCGTTTTCCAGCTTCTTCTGGAAGGGAGCAACAACGCCCTTAGCTTTTGTACTAGCTGAAATACTAGTATGTAGGTGCTGATCTACAGAAGGCTACAACCTTGTCTTTTCTTTCGGGGACCACGTTTCATAAATTTTCAAATTGGATCCAAAACATCAAGTACATGTGCATCACCCAATCTCCTTTAAATAATTAACTTTTTAGAATGAAATAACCATAAAATATCACCAGTAACCAGCCACCAATTTAAACCTAGATCTCTGTAGAAACAGGTAAAATATAGCTAAAATATATTTCAAGAAAAGTTCTGCAACTTCACAGAAGGGAACCTGCAGATATCCACACTTCTTCTGTGATGAGTTTGTGCAGCTTCGCACCTTCATTGTTTACTGTTCAGTGCACTTCCATACCTGCTCCGCTGATTCAACTACGCACCTTCGCCCCTGCACCTTCTGATGCGTTGTGTTCCTCCGCACCTGCGCCTTGTGTTGCGCTGCGTTCCTCCACACCTGCGCCTTCTGCTGCACTGCGTTCCTCTGCACCTGCGCCTTCTTCTGCAGTGTGTTCCTCTGCACCTGTGCCTTCTGTTGTGCTGCGTTCCTCCGCACCTGTGCCTTCTTTTGTGCTGTGTTCCTCCGCACCTGCGCCTTCCGCTGCGCTGCGTTCCTCCACACCTACGTTGTGGATCGCCTGCGGACCTCTGTATAGAGCCAAATTCTCAGTCCTCCAATGTGCCACAGATTGTTAGATCCACAGATCTGATCATGCGCCAACGAGATCACGACCTATCAATAGATCTGCCTTACAATTTACAAATTTTGTCTTTTATCTAGATCTAGCTTTTCAAACCGATCACCCAAAATTTCAGATCTTAAGATATTCAATATTCAAGTGAGTAGCCAAAGGATCTCCTTTCCTTTTTATAGGCAAGGCCTTACTCAAACCATGGAACAAAACCATAGAAAAGCAATACAAGGGATCCAAAACATGGGTTCAATATTTTAGATGCCAAAACCACGGACCAAAACCATAGGATCAACAACATCAGACTAAATACCATGGAACAAACATAAGATGCGCGTTTTTCTCTGCATGAAAGTTCGTGCATTTTAGATTCGCACCTTTTGTGTGGGAGACCTGCAAACATATCCGTACCTTTTCAACGGTTCTCCTACGCAACCTGTCGAAGACAACATCTTTTGATCTGAGCACCTGCAGAACCAGAAAATAACATTATTGTACTATAATTTATCATCGGAGATGAGTGGGTTGCCATCAAGTACAAAATATTTATCATAATGCCAACAGGTTAAAGGGGTGATACTCCCGTCTCTCCTTAGGACAATGTTCCCAAAATAGATTATTTTCTTTTATAGCCAGAGTTCCCTTAGTTTTGACATAGTATTGGCAGTCCTCCAAGGTTGGTGCCTATAGTTTCCTGATATGGTCAGTCATCCCTGGCTCTCGTAGAATTCGTTGATGTTCGGTGATAAACACAATGACATTTTGTGGCTCAGCTCGGATCCAGAGAAGACAGTTCTCCTCATTGTGTGTTGCTGACATAAAAGCATTTTGCCAAGTAAGCTGATTAGCCAAGAAAGAAACGAAGGCTCTTATTTGAATATCACCAACAAGAGGAACTAAATTAAGCTTCCTATACTTAGGCATAGCCTCATTGTGAACATAGAGTTCACACAACAAGTTCTGGTAACTATTCGATGCTTCTGCAAAGGTCTCAATAAATTGTTGAGGTGTAGACACCTGATGGGGTTGTCCATATTTGATTGCTTTCACTTGGAGGAACACTAAGCATTCTCTCAAAAACACAAAATAGTTAAAAGATGGTTTCCTAGTGGCAAGTAACCTTTGGACCAAGTCAAAGATAAAAGACAGTCTGTTTTTTAGCTTCTTGTTTTCCTTCTGTTGTGCACAAGACTGTTCAAGAACTTCCCAATTTCTGTATACATAGTTGAGCCATAATGACTTATGTTGCTGAAATGCCTTTCCTTGTGAGAGATCATACTCTGTCTTCCATGTGTCCCTCAGTTCTTGAAAACTGGGGGTCTGGGTGTGAGCATTGCTGACACATCGAGGTTCAGTATGGGTGTGAGAATTGCTTACACATCGTGGTTTAGTCTAGGTGTGAGCATTTCTTACACATCGAGGCTCAGTCTGGGTACCCACTTTCTTAAAAGACTTTGGTACTGGTTTCTACTCTGTAACAACTAGGATAGGCCGGGGTGGTTTTATTTCTTCCTCCAAGGTCCTTGAAGACCCTGCCGGTTCTTGTGCAATAGCAGGGTACTCTTTTTTAACTATAACAGGAGGAGATACCGGACTAGCTCCAGACAACGGAACTTCGACTATCTTATAACCGGCTCGAGAATAGAGATCACCACATTCACTGCACATGTATTCATTGTATTGATCCTTTTCTGCACTCTTTTTAGCTATAGATGCTACCTGAGCTAACATGTACAGATTGAGTTCCTTTTCATAAGCTTCCCTTACCCTTGTTAACTCTTGCTGATAAGCCTCAATTTCAGATTTCAAAAACTTGTTTTCTTCCTGAAGGTAGATTAAAGTAATCTGGCCTTCTGTAGTAGTTGCAGGTTCCAGTGATGGGATGATTGTTGTTCGGTGGAAACTTCATCATTTGCATCCTCAACAAGTGGTTCTTGTGTATCACCTATTGGGTCAGTGGCTGGTTTTTATGTAACAGCCACATCTAGGTCGTCTTCCTTTTGTTTCCCAACAGGTGGTTCTTGTGTAACTCCTGTTAAGTCAGTGGCTGGTTCTTGTGGAGCAGCCACATGCCGTACATCATCTTGGGTATGTAGTTTAGATGAATCAGCAGCTAGTTCTTGTGGAGCAGCTGCATCTTTTGAAAAAAATGATGTTACAAAATCGTGAACGCTTTGAATTTCGGCACCCGAGGGTGAGGAAGGTGAGGGTTCAGAGCTAGGCGGAATATGGGATTTTAGGATGATAGGTGGGGAATTTGGGGTAATGACCTTAGTTGTTGCAGACGTCCTTGTTCGTCGCCGAGGTAAGGAAGCAGGAAAAAACAGTGATTTTTCTCTTACGAGCACTTTTCCTCAGGGTAAGGGGATTATTAGAAATAGTGGCTTCCTTAACTGAGGCCCTCGTTCTTCTCTTTAGTGGGGTTGCAGCTTTCTCTTGTCTTTTCCTTTTGAGCATAATAATGGGGGTATTGTCATCCGAATTATCGGTGGGAATATGGGACGATGGGAGTGGATGATTCAACTTCATTAAGGGGTGGGGTCCGTTGTGGATTTTCAGTGCTCAATTGGGGTGTTTCAGCTGCTGGTTGCTGATTTTCGGTAGCTTACTGGAGGTTTTCTTCTGCTGGTTGAAGGATTTCAGTAGCTTGCTGAGCATTTTCTTCTGTTGGTTGAAGGATTTCAGCAGCTTGTTGGGGAGGGTTGTTAAGGGGAGGGGGATTGTGTAGGGAAAAGCCTCTATGAATTAAGAGCTAAATCAAACGATGGTGCATGAGGGAGAGGAGTGGGTGCCTTGCATTCACAGTATAGTGTGCCATATTTTTTAGACAGCCAAGCAGATAGTATGGCATATTTATTAAACGAACATGCCTTAAACGATTCAATAACACAAAGTCATGCTGGTAGACTACCTGATAACGTCCCTCGCAGGTGAATTAATGCTTAACGAACTCTGTAACCTTTGGCCATGGCGGTGGTAGTGAACGAAGTGCCACACCCCTGCCTTTAAGTTCGACGCGCTCCCTTGGTAGCAGAAAATTTTGCTGTGCGTTGAGAATGAGGTGTTTCCAGCTGAACCAACGAGTACCATTGGTTGGAAACCCTAAAACCTGCGCTATATCCTCCTCTGTTACTGGAATTCGCACTCCTTGGACAGTAGGGTATCCTTCCCTCAAATTGCATGCGAATTCTAGAACTTGCTGGGAATCAAAATCCAGAAGCCTTCGGAAATAGTCCACCCATCCTGCTTGTAGAAAGATTTGGTATGCCTCCTGGTAAAGTTCCAATAATGTCGTTGAGCCAGGTTCATGTCTAACAACATTTCCTCCCATAGTTACTAGTTCAGAAAAATGTAGAGTGCAGAGCCAAGTTGCTACAGTCGAAACAGAGTAGGATGTTGCAAATGAAGTTATGACATGATAAGGCACAAACGAGGTGACTAGACACTGCCGTGAGAAGTAAGAAATGACGGTAATTGGCGTATCATGTAGTTATTACAATATTTTGGTATTCCCCCCCAACTGTGGCTAGAATGATATGGTTGAAGGTACGATGATTTCGGCAATCATATCAATATCTTCTCATTAACTACAATTTAATATTTACACCTAAACACGCATACCTTTACATTTTACCTTTGGTTGTTGCGCGAAAAGTATTATCTCATCATTAATAGATCGATGATGGTTATAAAAAAGGGTTTGTAAAGTATGAGGGTTTTTATACACAAGGTTTTCTTTATTCACGGGAAGTAATAGTGAAGGAACATAATTATCAGGATGAATGGTTGATTCCTTTAATGAAGAGTGATATGTATCCATAGAAAGTAATGGTTCATTCTCGGGAAAAATGGGAAAATTGGTGCTTCTTAGGAAAAATGGAAAAGATTGGTGTTTCAGCACCGAGAAATGGTGTTTCAGCACCGAGAAATGATGTTTCAGCAATGGGAAATGGTGTTTCAGCAATGGGAGATGGTGGGAAAATGTTGCTGAAGGGAAGTGAGAGGGAATGAATTATGATTTGAAGTGAAATGGCAATGTTTCCCAAGCCGAAGCTTGATCCTTCCTGTATTGAAATTTTTCTTTTCAGCCATCCTCCGAAGCTAATATCTGCAAAATAGTTAATTGTAACATGGTAACCCTTAACAGGGATTATTAGTTAAGAAATATAATCTAAGAAAAATAAATATATAAACAGAAAAACTAAGTGCAATGAGGGATAGCAGGCTCCCCAAAAAAGGCATAATGTATATTTGTCATGCAAGTGGCTTTGAAATACTCTTTAGAAATAGGTTGTTGATACAAACGGAGCCGATACTCATTCACTAACAATGGTGTTCTAGAATCATCAATTGTTAGGATTCTGACTGTTCCATTTGGAAAAACAATATCTACTTCATAAGGTCCTAGCCACCTTGTTCTTAATTTACCTTGAAAATTTTCAAAATGGGAGTCATACAGTAGAGCCCAATTACCTTTTTGGAACTGCTTATGCTTAATGGTTTTATCATGCCATCTGGTTCTTTGCTGTTGTATCATAGTTGTTTGATGGATGGCATCCAACCTTTTTTCATCCAATTCCTGAAGCTGCTACAACCTAGCTGTTTGTGCATCAATTAAGTCAAGGTTAACAGCTAAAGCAATCCTTAAGGTTCTAATTTCAAATTCCACAGGAAAAATAACACTTTTACCGTAAACTAATTCATAAGGTGAAAAACCCGTAGTATTCCTCCAAGTAGTTCTATAAGCCCATAATGCTTCTGCAACCTTTGAAACCAATCCCTTCTATTCTCCTTTACCGTTTTTGTTAAAATGGCTTCTATGACTTTATTTGTACTTTCCTCTTGCCCATTGGCCTGGGGGTGATAAGGCATAGTCATTTTATGCTTAATGTGATATTTCTGAAGTGTATCTTTAAAGCCATGAGAGTTGAAGGGAGGTCCTCTATCTATGACTAGTTCTCTAGGCAATCCAAACCTAACAAAGATTTCTTCAAATAAAAAGGTTAAAGATGATTCTTCATTAGCTCTAAGGAGTGCCTTAGCTTCCATCCATTTAGTCATATAATATGTGCAAACCAGTATATAAACTCTTTGATTGAATGGAGGGTTGATGGGATCTATGAAATCTAGAGCCCATCTTTCAAAAGGTTCAAGTATTACCTGGGGGTTCAGTGGCATTTAATCCCTGTGATTAGGCTGGCCCATTCTTTGAAAGCTATCACGAGCCCTAACATATTTCTTTGCATCCTTGAAAAGTGAGGGCCAATAATAACCCATTCTAAGAACCTTATGTGTTGTTCTTTTATTAGCAAAATGCCCTCCACAAGGGCCATCATGACAAGCCTTCAATATATCATAAAATTCGTCTTCTCTGATGCATCTCCAAATTTCCTGATTGAGTCTTGTGTGAAAGAGACACCCACTTATCCAGTTGTACCTAGCACTTTGTTGAATGATCTTTCTTTTCTCTCTGTGTGACAGGTGTGATGGTAGCTTCCCTACAACTAAATAATTGGCAATGTCTGCATACCAAGGTGAGTGAGCAAATACTGCAAATAAATATTCATCAGGAAAGGAATCATCTCCTGGAGTGTTCTCATCAGTTTTTATCTGAGAAAGGAAATCAGCAACTACATTTTCTTTACCTGGTCGATCTAAAATTGTAATATCAAATTCTTATAGTAATAATAACCATCTGGTAACTCGAGCATTTGTAACTGATTTTTTCATTAAATACTTAATGGACGAGTGATCAGTATGAAAAAAAGTAGTGTAACCGATAATATAATGTTGAAACTTATTAATAGCATAAATGACTGCTAAAAATTCCTTCTCGGTAACTGTGTAATTAAGTTCAGCAGGGGTCATATTTTTACTAATAAAATAGATAGCATAAGGAAGATTGTTTTCTTCTTGACCCAAGACAACTCCAATTGCAGTATTTGAATCATCAAAGGATATATGAAAGGGGAGTGCCCAATCAGGTCCTCTAAATTGGGAGTTGTAGACAATTGATGTTTAAGTTCATTAAATGCTTTTTGACAACTATCAGTCCACTTGAATTCAACATTTTTCATAAGTAACGCAAACAAGGGAGAAGCTATTTTAGAAAAATCCTTGATAAATCTTCTATAATATTCAGCATGTCCTAAAAAACTTCTTACATCAGTTTGTGTTTTAGGGATAGGAAGAGTCTGAATTACCTGCACTTTAGCTGGATCAACTTGAATTCCTAGGAATGAGATGAAGTGCCCCAATACAATTCCTTGATTCATCTTCATATTGAATTTTTCAGTACTTAAGGCAAAATGTTCTTCTATACATCGTTTAAGTACTTTCTCAAGGTTTTGTAATGCATCTTCAAAAGTCACACCATAAGGAGTAAAGTCATCCATAAATATTTCTAAGGAGTCATTAATCATATCAGAGAAAATTTCTATCACTGCTCTTTGAAATGTTGCTGGAGCATTACATAGCCCAAATGGAAGAACTCTATAGGCAAAAGTCCCCCATGGACTAGTAAAAGTGGTCTTGTCTTGGTCTTGGGGTGCAATCTTGATCTGGTTATATCCACTAAATCCATCCAAAAAGGAAAAGAATATATTTCCTGACAAATTGTCTAGCACCTGGTCAATAAATGGTAAGGGGAAATGATCTTTCTGAGTGGCTTTTTTTAGAGCTCTATAATCCACAAACGCTCTCCATTTCCCATTTTTCTTAGGTATAATCACTAATGGAGAAACCCATTCACTATCAGATATAGGATATATAAATCCTGCATTTAGCAATTTTTGAAGTTCTTCTTTCACAATTTCCCTTAAATTGGTATTCATTCATCGCTGGGGCTGACAGACTGGGTGAGACCCCTCTTCGATATAAATACGATGAGTACATAATTCAGGAGAGATTCCATTCATATCTGTGTAGTCCCATGCGAATGCTTCCTTATTCTCACGAAGTAACTTTATTAACTATTTTGTTTCAGCATCTATTAGGTTAGGGTTTATATTTAATGTTTTGCGAGGCTCGATTTCTACTGTTATACTCTTGGAGGAGATATCAGCTGATGTCTGAGATAAATTTTTGGTTTTAAGGTTTTGGTGGGATTCAGGTTCCAAGATTGTAGTCAAGTGATCATGTGTTTCAGAGTTAACCGAACAAGGTTCAAAAATAAAATTACTAATTAGTTCATCTTCGGTTGTATCTTTAAAAGTTAAGGCTTGTCCGACAGTCAAGATGGGTTGGGTCTCATCATCCTCATAGTCTAACCATATAGAGTTATCATTGTTAATCATAGGTGTATAGCATGAGGGTAAAGAGTAAGCTGCTTGGTTTCACATCCGTTAGAAATTGTCATTGATCCTGATACAGTTGATGAAGGCATCTGCTGTAGCCAGCCAAGGTGTCCCTAAAATCAATGGATGTCCCCCCAACTTTGTTTTAGTCTGTAATACAACAAAATCAGCTGGGTAGTTCTAAGATTCGACTGAAATCATCAGGTCTTCAATAACGCCTTCTGGTTTGATTGTGGAAGGGTCAGCTAATTCTAGAATGGTTGGAGTTTCCCTAATTACATTCTTTAACTGTAATAACTGTGCAGTTTCAAGTGTCATAATATTTATAGCAGCACCTAGATCTACTGGAACTCTGGAAACAAAAGTTTTTCCAACCTGTACTGTAACCATAGGATGATCAGGGTCACCATATTTCACAAGAGGGATTTTTCCTGACATAAAGAAGCTAGATCACCCATCACATGAATTGTGAGGGGATCTTTAGCTTTTCTTCCAGGTTTCTTAATGAAAATATCTCAAACAGTTCTAGCATAAATTGGTACATCTCTAAGTGCTTGTAAGAGTGGAATTTTAACATACAAATTTTGCAATTCTCCTAAGAGATTAAAAGAAGGTGGCTCAAGTGTCTTGGTAAGATCCAGCCATTCAAGGAATGGCGGCTCTGTTGTTTCAATAGTTTTACTAGAGGATGACTCAACTGTTCCAACATTGTCATTAGATGACTTTTCATTTCCTGTCTCCTCTTTATCAAAGTCAGAAGAAGTAATTTCATCAATAATGGGTTCAACTATTCTCCCAGAGCGCAAATGAATATCATTACATTGCATAGGGAAAATAGGTTGGTTTTGAATATCAATGACCTGTAGAGATTTATTGTTATTAGGGTTAGGGTTTGGTTGCATAGGCAGCTGGGGTCTCATTGTTTGGTTATTCGGTGGAGCATTTGATGGCAACGAGAGAGATTGTTGATACTGGGGAAATTGGTTTGGAAATGGGATTTGTTGAGCTATCCATGTCACACGGAATGAGTCGATCTTGCAGACAAGATAGACCTTCCTAGAATCTAATGAAGACCTAATGACAAACAAACCAACCAGACACTATCTTTCTCTAAATGCGCTTTATAAATAATGGAAAACAAATGCGTTTAAGGCCTACTTCATGTCCAACGCAAGTTTGGAGATGCCTTCACTCCTTTGATCCAAGTTAGTTCCTTTGTCGCAAACCTGCAAACACAAACAAGGCAAACGATTAAATAGCACCTGAATAACCAGTATTATAAAACATATTTAACATGAAAGTCAAGGAGTCCATGAAACAAATAACATGAGATACTTGTTGAGAAAAATGAGCTTGATTGTATTAATTCAAAAGGAGAAGAACTTTACAACCTTTGCCTTGACGCTGTACAAGCTCCTCCCAGGGTCCAACAAGAAGATTCCTCTACTTTGACAAGCTTCACTCACTCCCCAATGAAGCCAAAAAGGTATGTTATCTCTCCTCTTAAGCTCAAATAGGAAGTCTTGATTTCACTAGCATTTACCCTCAAAAGTTCAGCTTCTAACCTCCCTGGCCACTGACCCAATGCCTCAATTTATAGTGCAATGGAGATCAGTTACCAGGTCCTCTTTCAAAGGGATAGAATCCTCCTTCAAAGGGATAGCTCCTCCCAACAAGGGATTAGTTCCTCCTATTATGGGATGCATGAACCACTTGGAGCGAACAATCCACGTAACAAATGCTTCTAGAAAACTCTAGAATTAACCCAAAGTGAGTTTTTTAAGATAAAAAATGCGCCTTTTGACTTTCACAGGGGTACGCACCCTTCCTTTTACATACAGAGCATATAAGTACGCAGATATCCTAAACAAAAGGTGTGGGCCCGTAGGAAAAAGTGAGAGAAAGTGTGGAACCAGAGTTACATTGCTTTTTTGATGTCTTTCTCTCATTTCTAAATCTTGTTTTGAAGAGCTGAGGTTTGAGACTTGCTTAGGAAGTTGGCATAGGTGGTGATAGACCCATACCAACTGCAAATAATCAAGGTGACGATATTTTTGTGTAACAGTCTAGTATGGGTTCCATAGATTAAAATAAGATTGTTGTAGAGCCCAGGGATTCCATATTTTAGGTTCGACAAAGGGAGGATTTGGTTGCTGCATGGGTGGGAAGTTCATTTGGTTGAAGGGTGGGTATTGCATTTGATTCAAGGGTGGGTAATTTGCTTGAAAAGGAGGATGATTATTCCAACAATTAAATGGCATATTAGAATTCATACCTTATCCTTGTGGTTTCCATTGCCTCCTCTGTGTCAGCAAGTAAATTGCTTCAGCCTCTTCTTCAATTGGTTGCAGTGCTGCTTTTATTCTTGGTAAAGAAGGGCATTGTTGAGTCTCATGGTCCTTCTCACAAATAGTGCAAATTGGTACCTTGTCCAGTCGGCATTCCCTTAGTGGGTGTTTTTCTCTGCATTTAGGCAGAAAATAGCCAAAGCAGCTTCTGCTTCTACCTACTTTTTTTTAACCTGCAAGGTATCAATTTGTGAAGCAAAAGAGCTTAACATTTCAGTTTTAAATTCTTCAAGTAAGTTACCTATTTCAGCCCGTGTTGCTCCTCCACTCGCTGATTTCCGGACTCTTGAATATGTACTATCTCTGCTTTTTGGCCTATTTGCTGCTCCTCTTGAACATCTCTTACAGAGGTTGACAATCTCATCATACAATTCCTTAGATATATCCCCTTTTCCAAGCATATTCAACATATCTAAGTAGTCATCTCGTACCCCTTTTAACAATATTGACTTGAGAATATCCTTACTCATATTCGGATGATTAGATCACTACAAATTATACTATAATCTTTCCACGAAATCCTCCAGGTTCTCATCCTCCTTTTGAACCGTCTTAAATAATTCCTCCTTCCTTTCTCTTATTCGGCAATAGTCCTGGTATTTGGCCAATAATTTTTCTTTCATTTGATCCCATATTGTGATCACATGTCTTCCCAGGCTCATGAACCACCTTAGTGCATTTCTTTTTAATTTTGCAGGAAATAACTTTAACTTTTGAGAATTAGTAACATAATCATAACCACTACATAATATATCAAACTCGAACAGAAATTCATCACGGTCTTCAGATGATAAACCATGGAAATTAGGTAAGGCTGATAGTGGGATGTTATTCATAGGATTTTCCCCTCTAGGAAGGTTTCCAATAGGGAATTCCAAGGTGGAAAGGGAATTTTCTCCTCCTCCTTCTCTTCGTCCCCCACCAACGGGTCCTTCATTGTTTTCGTCCGTTGGTTGCTCCCTTGTCTCACTTGCTTGGTCTTCAACGCTTTCTGTAGGGCTTTCAACGTCCTGAACTGGTTCCTCAACTTCAATATCTCCTATTGGTTCTTCAACTTCAATATCTTCTATTGGTTCTTCAATATCTTCCACTGACTCCTCGATTTGTTCTACTATCTCTTCGGCCCTTTCTGGTCCCAATACTCCCTTCGTTTCATAATCCATCTCGAGAGGGTGACAAGTCTGTGGCCTCCAAGAGATTATCTTCTGGGATGTTTTAGCTTTTGAAATAATGTCATCAATGAAAGTTTTCCTTCCTACTCTACCTTGGCCCCTGCCGCCTGTAGGGTTAGTTTTCCTGCGTCCTTTCATGTATCCTGTACATCTAAAATAAAATCATTAATGCTCTTAAAATCTTCGGTCGCCTTCCCCGGCAACGGCGCCAAAATGTTGGTCACTTTAATTTCTTATTAATTAAACAGTCGAGTGCCACATAAATTGTCAACCCGGGAAAGTCCGATTTTTTCAAAGGCAACTACGTATTGTATGTACTCAATTTTAATAGCACTAAAAGCTGTAGTGTAAATAAATCACACCCTGTTAAATTTTTACTCTATGTTACAGCAACTATACTCTATTGCAGATATCTAATAAGAGATAGATATCTAATTAGAAAGAACAAATCTGCAAAAGAAAACAATGGTTGTTCTGTAACAAAGGATCAGGACCCTATCCCCAGAGTAGGAACATTCAGCACCTGCCTCTGTTATCCAGTTCACCAATTCACTCTGTAAATCCTAATCACCGGTGAGGCACTCATGAAATAGCGTCAATCAATTAAAAGAGAAACAGAGTTTCGGCGAAAGTAAAATATCATCCAGAAACAGTACTTGTTAACAAGGTATGAACAAAAATCACACTTAACACACAACAGAAAGAGAATGGGTGAATCTTGTGATGAAGGTGGGCCCTGTCCTTCTCACAAGATTCCTCAGGACACGGAAACTAAGATGAAATACTCAAAACAAAACTTTATTCATCCGTCAATATACCATATTACAGAAAAGATTCAGTCTCGTTCCTTCAACTACAATCCTTGTGTTACATCTTGTTCATTCCCCCTCTAATGTAGATGTCTCCTCTTTATAGAGGAGACATCTATTACAAAAGATTTTCATTATAGATTCTAGTTCAACCCTTTATACAAAAATAGGGAAATCAGTTTCCCGTCAACAGAATGTTGTTACAGTAATTTAGATTATGAACGTTACAACCAATGTAACAGCTTCCTCCGTGCTTGATCAGGTTCTTTTTTTTTTGTCAAATATGATACACAAATCTCAACTGTCTCCTTGAGATTTTCATGTTGTTCTTGTTGTTTTAGCTTTGATATTCGTGTGTTGTTCCTGTTGTTTCAGCAACTGCAAAAGATAGTCCTGCCAGCTTTATGCAGTTTCATCAATGTGGTCTGCACATCATTCTTCAATTGTTCAGCAACTCAGTCAACTTCAAAGATCAATTATAAAGATAGCATGATTATGTGTTAAATAATTAAACATATAGTGATGAGAAGAGTCATTGTATACCTTTAGAATGATTGAGTCAAAACACTAGTAAGGACTTTCAAATATGGGTTGAAAAGGGTAATATTATGACAAAATATAAGGTCAAAGAGACAATATGGGGTCCTAACACCTTCCATAGGAAGTCAAACTTCCCATGTTTTCCTTTGTCTTCTCTCCAGGAATCCCATCTCAAAACTTTGTCTCCAAGGTAGAAATCTTCTGCCTTGGTTCTCTTATAAAAAAATTTCTTGAGTTTCACTTGTACTACTTGGGATCTTTGATACACTTCTTCTCTGGTCTAGTGCAAATGGCTAGTTTGGTTAATTTTCCTTTGAATATCATTGGGCTCCACCTGAGCTTCCTAAAGTAGTTTCATTACAAGAATTCCTAAAGATGAAGGAAATACAACCTCCAAACCATAGACTAGTTCATAAGTACTAATTCCAATAGATTTCTTCGTAGTGAGTCTATCTGCCCACAGTGCATTAGTATGTTTTTTGTGCCAATTTTTCTTGTTTTCTTCCAATAATTTCTTAATGATATTAATTAGGCTTTTATTGGATAACTAAGCTAGACTATTACCTTGAGGGCAATAGGTTGTGGAATGGCCTAGGGTGATATGATATTTGTTACATAAACTTATCATTTTCTTGGATTTGAAGGCAGCAACATTATCAGTGATAATATTTTCAGGACAGCCGAATCTAGACAGCATATTGGTTTCTAAGAATCCTATAATGACTGTGTCATTGGCTTGTCTGCAAGGAATGGCTTCTATCCATTTGGTGAAATAGTTTGTGGCAGTTAGGATCCATTTATGTTGGCGAGAAGAGAGGGTGGATTTCTCCAATGAAGTCAAGTCCCCATTGTTGGAAGGGTTTTTCAGTAGAAATTGGTCTAAGGGGTAAGGGTAACAGTTTCCTCTTGCCTTCAAAAATTTGACATTTGTGGCAAGCAGCAACAAACTTCTTTACATTAGTGAATAAGGTTGGCCAATAAAATCCGGCTCTAAGGATTTTATCTGCAGTTGATCTCCAGTAAAGGTGTCCACCACAGTCTCCTACATGAAATTCTTTAAGAACCTTTTCAGCTTCTTCTTTTACTAAACAATTCAATAGAATAACTTCATGATTTTTCCAAAACAGAACATTATCTAAAATACAAAATTTTGAAGCTTTCATCTTTAAAAACCTTTTCTTTGTTCTAGATAACCCTGGAGGAGCTTGCAAGTTAAATAATACAAAAATTATATCAGCATACCAAGGTGAATCTAAGAAGGCCTTGCTAATTTGTGGAGTCGTCATCTCCTATTCATTATCCAGTTCATTAATATCCAGGGCTTGGCAATTTGTTTCAGTCATGATTTTTGCCAAACCCTGTCCTTTTATAAGCTTTGTGGGTTTTATTTCAATATCATATTCCAATATAGTAGCAATCCATTTACCTCGTCTTCTTTCAATTCCATCTTGGGTCAGGATGTCTTTAACAACAACATTTTGTACATAGGCTATTACATGGGAATACAATATATAGACTCTAAAGTCTTTAATAGCTTTCACAAGTGAATAGGCTTGTTTGTCCATGATTTTGTACTTTAATGGTTCATCTCTTAGTGCTTTACTAAAAAAGGCTATGGTTTTCTCACATCCTTGATCATATTTTTGCAGTAAAACAACAGCAACGGTGTGTTCAGATGCAAATGAAAATATTATGAAGTCTCTATCAAACTTTGGACTTATCAAGATAGGTGCTCTAGTCAAAGCCATTTTAATTTCTTCAAATGATTGTTTGGATTCTACTGTCCATTTAACTTTTGCATCCTTCTTCAACATATTAGTAAGCATTCTAATTAATTCAACTAAGTTAGATATAAATCTTCTTAAAAAGTTGATCTTTCCTAGGAAAGCTTGAAGTTCTTTGACATTTCTGGGGTGGGGTATCTGCAGAATAGCTTCTACTCTAGCAGGATCAATTCTAATGCCATCTTTGGAGATGATATGCCCCAAGAGTTTGCCTTCTTCTAAACCAAGCAGGGATTTTTTAGGATTTAGAGAAATGCCATATTGTCTGCATTTTAAGAATACTTGTTTCAGATGATCTAAATGTTGCTGATCTGATTTAGAAAAATTAGTCAGGTCATCTAGATATATGATGAGGAAATCATCAATTTCTTTTGCAAAAGTTATGTCCATTGCACGTTGAAAAGTTGCCCCTGGATTCTTAAGTCCAAATAGAATTTTAACATACTTAAATGTTCCCCATGGTGTGATAAAAGTAGTTTTTTCCTGGTCATCAAGATGAACCAGAATCTGGTTATAGCCTGAGAACCCATCCAACAGTGAAATCCTAGAAGCACCTACCACCCTTTATAAAATGTGATCCATCTTAGGTAAAGGGTAATTGTCCTTCAAAGAAACCTTGTTTACATTCCTTAAATCAACACAGAGCCTAATTTCTCCAGTCTTTTTCCATGTAGGTACTAAATTAGAAACCCACTCTGAAAATCTGATAGGAGCAATTATCTCTGCTTCATACATTCTTTTGATTTCTTTTTCAATTAAGGGAAGTAGTACAGGGTTGATCCTTCTGAGTTTCTGTTTGAATGGTTTTTTATTTTCCTTTAAAGGGATTGTATGTTGAATTATAGAGGTATCATAAGATTTCAGGTCCTCATAGGTCCAGGCAAATACATCTTGAAATTCTCTCATTAATTTAGCATATTTGAGTTTTTGTTCAGGAGGCAAAGATTTGGATAATTTTACCATTTTCGGATTTTCTTCAGTTCCCAAGTTATAGTCTTCAATGTCAGCTTTTAGAGGTTCCATCTTGGGTTTCCTTGGGATATCATTAAAATCAAAGAGATCTTCCAAAGGAGTTAACCCTTTAGGCAACTCATTATCTTTCAAATTAATGATTTCAGATTCTCCTTCAATAATTTCATCAATTTCCATATCTTTGAGACCCTGCATTTCTTTATTGGTAAATGTTGTTGGGTGAAGCATTTGATTTACACTTTCTGCTAAAATGTCTGTTTCTATCTGATTTATTTGATCAATTTCACTAACAGTATCTATATCTATATTAGTGCTAGAAAATTCTTCCTCTAGTGTTAAGAAGTTGTTAATTTGAATATCATTGTCAAACACTAGTCAATTCTTTACATTGTCAGGTAAGGCTAGCCTTTGTCTAATCTCAGTTGTGAAATGATGATTGGGCTCAAATGGCAGTTTACAGGTGCTAGCAAACATTGCCAGACTATGAGCATGCAAATTATGTTTTCTTGGGATTTTAGCCAGCTGAGTTTCTAGAAATGTATTGAGAATCTCAATCACTATTCCTCTATAAGATATTAATTTGATATTGTTTGTGAGGAAATTTCCTTTTATCTGTTGAATGATTAAATCAGAATCTCCTAGGACCGATACCCTAATGGCCTCTAAACTCTTGACCAGTTTAAGGCATAGCAACAGAGCTTCGTATTTAGCCATATTATTAGTGCATTTAAAGTTTAATCTATGGGCATGGCCTTCGACATGATCATTCTCAAGATTGTGCACCCAAATTCTTGCTCCTGCTCCTAACCTGTTAAAACCATCAAATTCTAAATACCAAAGGATCGCATGTTCATAATTAGTATGAGGAGTCTTAGGGATTTGTTTAGGGATTTGTTTAATAGGAAGATCTGGTTTATTATTTTCTTCTAGTTCCTTTTGAGTATTTGATGTATCATTGTTCTCATAAATTTCTTGAATTTGAACACTAGACTTTTCATTTATAATTTCTTCTTGTTCAACTGCTAAAACCTTGAATTGATTCAAAGGATCAATTTCAGCATTGTAAAGGATGAAAGAATCCATATCATAGTGAATGGAATAGATAGGAAAATTTTGAGGTCTCTCCTAGATACTTACCACATATTTCATTAAAGTTTCTCTCTACAGTTTCTTAGGTTGGTCAAATACTGAAATAGTAACATAAGACATGTCTAACTGTAGAGATATTTGAAGCTTTGCACCCCAAGATCTAGATAGTGACATACCATACTTTAGTGGGATATCAGCTACTACTATGTCCATTAAGATGGTCTTGGCAGGATATTGGACTAAAGATACACATAAATATTTGATTAATCCTAGACATCTGACCTGACTTGAATCAAAAGAGAAGAGATCTTTACACGACCTGGTGATATCTAGGTCCAGTTTCTCCATCACAGATTTAAGAATTAATTTATGAGAAGCACCAGAATCAAACATGGCATTATGAAGTATTTTATCATGTATGTTTAGACTTACATAGAAAGGAGGGACTCCTCCATCTACTGATTTTCCATTTACCTCAGGGCCAAAAATCAATTATGGTTGATGATCAAAAACATTTACTGAATCTTCATTCACAGAAATTTGGAGTGATATATTGATATAACCTCTGTAGACATCATGTTTAGCTAATTCTAACAATGGAGCAACTATTTTTAATTTTCCTACTTCAACCTCAAGTTTAAAAGGTTTTACATTTTGAGTTCTTGCATTTCGGACATTGGAGCTCTCTTTTTTTGTTACATTTTTGTGTTTCTCTCCTTTTCAGGAGTGGAGTTATGAGCTTACGTTGTTTCCAAATCAACTTCTAGAGGTTCTTCTATGTTTCCTTTGGGAGGAATAGAAGTGGAAGATTGTTTGTTATGTGGTTGATTATCGAATACATCCTCAATTATTGGGTTATTTGGATTAAGGTTGTTTCTGGAAAGAATATGTACAGGGATGGTATTACTCTTACCTTTGTTGGATTGTTTTGTATATTTATATTTGTTGGTTTCAAGAACATCTATTCTTATGCTCCTCAGATTGTATTTTTTGTGAACTTCATAAACAGTTGTATCATATCCCTCCCTAAAGTCAAATGATTCAGCTAACTTAGTTTGGAATTGTTCAAGCATGTGAGCTTCCTAATCCTCTTAGGTCAAGAAAATTTGTTCATTGTTGAGTCCCATCAAGTTAATTTGAGTATCTTCTGTTGGTTCATCAAAATTTTAGGCTTGAGCATAATTTTCCTGAAATGGAGGCTTAATATTTTGTTCAGGCCTAGTCGTTCCAGTATTAGGATTTTAGTTCTTCCTGAAATTTGGATTTCTACCAGTATTGCTTAGTTGACCCTCCCAAGGAGATTTTCTCTCGATTGTTTCTACTCTATCACCAAGCCTGTCCATTATTTTAATAATAGCATCTAATTTTTGTTCAAAGGCAGATGGTTCCTCTTTAAAAGGTATCCTCCTTTCAGCTCTGGCTCTAGCTCGTTTAGATACCAGGTTGGCCTTAATGCTGACAGCTATACTCTACATCTCTTCTAAGGTATGAGGAGCTCTTTCCCTAAGTTGGTATGCCATGTTAGAATAAAATCCATCAGGGAATTTGATTAATTCCAAATCTGGAGGAGGTCTAAGATTTTGAGGAATAGCTCGGTAAACATTGTTAAACCTAGTATAGTAATCTTGGATAGTTTCTTGGGTGCCTCTTTGCAGACTGTCATATTCTGATAAAATGTGGAGAGGATCTTTCTTCTTTTCCCATCTATTTAAGAATGTCTGATAAAGAGCTTGTAGGTCATTAATACTATTTTCAGGAAGGGTTCTAAACCAAGTTCTAACATCTCCAGTCAAATTTTGAACAAATACTCTCATTCTAATATCATCAGCATCAACTTCATATATTTCAAAATAGTCTGTCATTTTCTTGATATGTTGTTGAGTTTTGTAAGTGCCATAACCATCAAATGGGGTAACCTTTCATAGTCTTGGGGCATAGCTCCCGGGTTGGCAGGTAAGTGCAGATGAGAAACCTGTTTGCCATGGCTACAGGGCTAGATGAGGCAACTGGTGTCGTAGGGATGACAATGGGAGTATGAGTTGTAGATGGATGGGAGGAAAGTCTAGCTTGAGGTTGAGAAGTTTGAGGTGTTGGTGATGGACTTGGAGGAGCATTAGTGATCAAAAAAAGGTTTGGTGTTCCTTTAGAGGTAAGCTCTGACTGAATGGAGTTATGCAGATTTCTATCAAGATGTGAAGTTACAACTTCAAGCTATAAATCTTCGAGAAATATGGGATCATGAACTATGTGGGCTAACTCAAATTCCAAAAAGGTAACAAATAAATGGGTTTCAAAACCACTCATCAATAGGTTCATCCTCAAAGTAAATCCACTTCACAGGACAAGATCTTGATCTGTATAGAGGCTGAGAACTAACAAAACTGTCTTGGCTCTCTTGCCTCCTAAGAGTCCTAGGAATTAGATTAGCGTTTTCAAACACAGGTGGTGGATTTGGATCAGGATTAGATCTGGTGTAATGAATCCTTTCTGAAGCCAGGTTTCTAGGTATATTTTTTTTATTTTTTCAATAAATGGTTGTACAATACAACTTTAACAGTTTCTTTAAGAAGCTTTTAGATATGGGTTTTGAATTTTCTCAAAGACTTTATTTGACAAGAGGAACTGATCAAGTATTTGAAACCAAATGTCCAATCTATAAGCTAGACCGAAGATAGACTGAAGTAGCATTCATTTACTTCTGCAATTGCAAAGCAAAAGCATTTCAAAGGCTACCTGGCTAGCTTCAGGCTCCGTCTGTAGCTAACAAAGTAGACAATAGTAACAAACAAATTATTCAGACCCCAGTGGAGTCGCCACTATGTTATCACTAAGGTTTTCCCAAAAGTTGTAAGAAAGGGAAAGGAGGCCGAGGTAACCACAAACCAATCATTTAGATGCAGATTCTAGGCTATCTGCATCCAAAGAGGGTTCTACTTTTAAGTTTTAGACTTGTTTTTTAAAGATATTAGGCTAGTTGTGAAGTTTAGGAGTTTTGTTTGAATTTGGGTGGTGAGATTCAATAGAAAAGGGATAAGACTCAATAGTTTAGGCCATTGGGCTAATGGATTCAAGTAAGATGGCTTTACTCGATTTTGTTTTCTTGACAAAAAATAGTTTCACAGAGCAAGGTAATCAACCAGGGAACAAATAAAGACTTAGAATAAATGGAATGGGTTCAAATGGATGAAGGGAAATTAAGAATCCTTCAACCTATTTCAAGAGGGAACTTTAATGGTCACTGATAAAGAGCAGTTAAGTACTCTTTAACAAATAATCAAAATGAAAGAATTAGAAAATAGGAGCAATTAAGATTTCACTGTTTATCCTAATTCGGCAGAAAACATAGAAAATGATAACTTTTGATGACATACTGCAATAAAGCATATTCTGAATTACTCTCTTTTTTTTATCATTGATATATGAAATAGATATGACATGATAAACAAAGAAAACTTTAAAACATGAGCTATAGGTGACTTATTGATCCAGTGTTTGCTTCAAGAAATCTGTGAAAAGTCCGTTGCCTTAATTCTTTGTTGGGCAAGCCATACGAAAATTTGATCCAATCAACACTTTTATTCCAAAAAACTAGTATTACAACAATGTATATGAATCCACACCTAATACTCCAATTGAGGGAGTATTTATACAAAATATCTCATAACAGAGTGAGATATGTTCTAGTGATGACAAATCATTTCTACAATAAAATAGAGACAGCTAGTCTCCAAGATAGGAGAAAAGAAAATAGATGTTGTGTTGTTCCTATTTGTGTTGGGTGTGCTAGAGGCAGGTCCTTTTTTTTGGCTTGTTGTTGTAACTTTGCGCTGGCTGCCCTATTTGACTGATACTCTTTACCTGCTTTGATACTCTTCGACCTGTTTTGACCCCTGTTCACCTATATTCATCTTTGTTTATCTCAACAAGGTAAATAGCCCAAAATTTACATTTTACCAAAGGTAACTTTATAAAATTTCTAACATATCTTCTCATCATTTCTGCTCTGGTAATTTGTGCCTCTAAAGTTTCCTGAGTGTTTCATCAGTCTCTGTGTATCTGAAAAGGTTAGGCTGAATAGTGAATAGATGCTTTACCTCGTGCTCAATGTAGAATAAGTTCTCCAAGCTATCAAAGAGAACTCGACCTGTGGGAAGTGCTTTCACTTCTGATGCACTTGATGATGAGCTAGCTCGATTGCCAGCATACCTATTCAATTTATCTACATAATCAATGTGTTTCATTAACTTATCATTAATGACCAAAGGACTTGGTAGCCCTGTACTCTGCAAAATTGTGAATTTCTCCATAAAAGAATTGATTTCTACTTGCATGCCTTGGCATCTTCTATCTAAGTTCTGCACTAAAGTTCTCTTGGTCGGAACTCTTTTGATTTCCAAAATCGTGTCTGTCCTATCTAAGATGCCAAGTACTTCTAACTGTTCTCTGTTTTTGGTATTCAACAATTTGATAAGCCTGTTGGCTTCTTCTGGCATTTTACCCAACTCTGCTCTTGTCTACTGAATTACTCCATGGGTTGTTTTCACTAAGTCTAGTTGCTCATAGATTACTTGGATTGATAACCATATTTCATTTATAGACTGAATGATATTAGCCCAAATGAATTTTCTGATTTCTACCAAGGGTTTATCAAAGGTGAGCTCTTATTCTAATGTTTTTACTTTACCTTCCAAGGCTTTAATCTCCCTATGCTTTTCCACAATACTTATTTTGGAGATATCATAATTATTTTTTGCCTTCGCCAATTATTGTTTCACTTGTTTCAACTATATAACCTGCAATCTCAATTCTTCCATGGCTTTTATCAATTCTTCAGTGCTCATATTAATACTGCTACTTGGTGTTGTACCTGCTGTTGATATCCCTATAATTACCTCTGCTGTGATTGTTGGGACATTTGGAGCCAATGTTGTTCCACTTGTGGAAGGGACTGCAGTTGAGACTATGGGGATTACATCAGGAGGCTGAGAGGTCGACTCTCCCTGCTTTTCCTTTAGTTCTTTTTCCAATGCCTGCTCTGTATCATTTAATCTTTCGTTAAGTTTGAAGAGCAGGTCCATCATGTCTTCTTCTGATTTCTGTTGTATAACTTCTACAGTCTATGGATGTGTTGAAGGAGGCAGTTTTAGCTGTTTTCTTAAGGCAATGATGTCCTCTTCTTTCTTTTTGATTAGTGCCTTTATGCCTTTGGCATCTTTGAGATCATGTCCCAATCCAATAATGATTTCTTCTAGTGATTTTATCCTGTTATCTTTGTCCAGAGAAGAGGCTTTCCCCAAATGTACTTGAGCTGTTGTGCTATCCAAGGAATTTTACAATTTGTGGGCTAGCATTGCTTTGTCCGTCAGTGTCGAATAAACCATTTCCCCAGTCTGCTTATGAAGCTTGATCTGGTCCATAGAACAAATATCTTTGGCCAGGACCCTGATATAATCTGTTGCTAACTAGGGTTGTTGCACCTTTGGCTTAAAATACCTCATCAACATTTTTCCTTTTTGAATGTCATAGGTTGATATTAATCTCTACTGGTTTGTGGGAGTCATTTTTAGATATTGACCGTAAATTTGAAGCCTTATTGGATCATTCCTGGCCTTTATCTCTGTGAAAGTCTTCTTAATGCCTGAAGCCTATTTTCTTTGTGGGCTGGTGGAAGATACTTCTACACTGTGCTGTCTTTCTAGCTCCTGCATTTGTGAGCTAGTTGAGGTTCCTCCCAATGGTGTAGTTTGTTGGCTGGTTCTTTCTTCTCTCTAGCTATCTATAGTTTCTCCAATTATTTCCTCTTCTCACAGAGGATCAGTATTTGTCTCTTTGATCCAGGTTTTTTTGTTGGTCCACTGATAGGTGTAGTGGTTTCTTTGTCCCTCTTTTTGTTTCTTTCCTCATTTAGAGGAGTCCGCAATGCTAGAATTTCTGCTGCTTTAGTTTGAGCTGGAGGAATCTGAACTTGACTATGTTCTCTGGACTTTGCAAGTTGATCTGTCATTGTAGGCTACTCTGTAGTATCTATCTCTTTGCCCTTGGAAGTCCCTCTAACTGGTATGTTGGTTTCCTGTGCAGGCCGTTGAGAAGTTCCAGCAGAGGATATGCCAATTCTTAATTGTTGAGGCAGCTTCAATGATACCTCTCCAAAAGAGTCCAGGTCAAGGGTTTTTTCAATATCTTTCATAGCATTTTCCATCTTTTCTTGCTCATTAACTTCTTCTATTAGGGTCCCTTCTACTCATTCATCCTGATTTGCAAATTGTTCAATTTCCGGGATCCTATGATGTATATAAACTGATAACCTGTTTCTTGTCCTTTTGTCACATATGAAACTATTTGGGTCATATGTCACCCACCAAAAACTTTTCTTCAACCTAAGGTGTTCTTCTAAGATCTTTTCAGCTTCTTTCCATGCATCCCTAGAATTAATGACATAAGGGCCTAGCTGGTTCTTTATTCTTAACTAAGCCTTCTTCTTGGCAGCACAAAAATGGACTAAGTCTGCATTGATGATCTGTCTAAAATACTTTAGTGCAAACAATCTCATGGGCACATATTTAGGCAATTTGAAAGGGCAAAGTTCACACCCATACATTCTGATTTCTATGTCATTTTGGTACAGGTACGAGTCACCTATCCTATACTGCTTGGAGAGTTCGATAATCTTCTTCATGTCACTAGTGATTCTAGGAGGGGGAACTCCTATCAACGGAGTGGATGCTAGATGTACAAACCAGTGAATGAATTCATTATAGGTATAAGGAGACTCCAGAGTTTTATGAAACATTGAGGTCCAAAAGATCACAGACCTTTTATTTCCTTTTGAATCCAATTTCCTGATAGGGAAAGGGAAGCTGTCTAGTTGATGGTATAATAAGAGATGATATATAAAAGATGTGTACTTGAAAACTCGTTCCCTATCCAATCTCATGAATTGATCATGGATTTTATTGGCAATGAAAGTGGCATAGTCATACTTGACTGTAGGGGGCTTTCTAGGAGTAAATATTGACAACAAAACTAAAGTAATATCATCAACATATTCACTGGTACTAAATCCCATGATCATGGATATCATGTCAACAATAAGTCTACCAGTTTCAGTGAAAAAGGTCAGCAGATAGGGAGGTGGACCTGTGGGTTGATAGTTTGGTAACATAAACATCTGAGCAATACGGGTTATCTCTGATTTGGGAAACTAAGGGGATTTTTCAAGTAGATATCCCAGGGAAAGAGGAGCAAGGGTAAATAATCTAAGTCTTTATGAGGTGCGTTCATGGCTGTGACATTCAGAGCTATGGGAGTTTCCGTATTTGGTTCTTGTGTATTCAAACTAGAGTTCAGACTTCTTGTGGGAAAAATCGGCTAAACAGTTAGTTTGGGGTCTCTTTGTGGCAGCTACAGACTGTTTTTAACTTGAATTTGGCTTTATCTGGAAGAATTCCTAGTGGAAAACCGAAATTGCAGGGTTGTAGGGAAAAAATGGATAAATACCTGGATTATTGAGGAAAGCCGTACAATGGCGGGTTGGTTGACAGGCTGCGAAGCTTGTGCTGTAGTCTTGCTGGTCAGGTGGCGGTTGAAAAACTGGAACAGTGGACTGAACGTTAATTGGCATGGGAACTAGACATAGTGCATTACATTGAAAATGATGTTTTATCGTTGTTTTTAACGAAATTTGGGTTGGTGGGACCTTTTTTGCATTTCTTGGGAAGATGACGTCAGCGTGATGGGACGTTTTGTCGTTACGCGAAGGGTGGTAAGCAGTTTACCCCATACCACTTTTTGGGTCAAATGGTATCGGGTCGGGGGCGAGCAAGCATATGGAACGGGCGACGCGTGGTGAGGGTACAACGGAAAACCACCTGGTGATCGCGAGTTAAAGCATGGTCACCAAGGGGGTCGCGATATGATCGTCTACTATCGAATAAAAAGGCAGAGATCGGATGGCTAACAGGTGTTGAAGATGGCGGGGTGTTAATTTTCCGTGGGCCCGATGTATTAACAATGTTAAATCGTATCTGGGACATTTTTATTGGTTATGGGGTTGGTTATTAATTAACCCGGATGGTTAATTAATCCCTTTGGTGTGGCAGGAAGGTTCTTAATAAGTTTTGAATAAACCTATTAATTCCTGTTCAAACTATGAATATGGTCTTATTCGACCGGGGCGGGATATATATATATAAAATGTTGGGGTTTTTACATAGTTAACTAATACGAGGAAGGGAACATTTTTTACAAGAGTTATATAATAACAGTTAAAAATTAATATGAACTAAAATGAAATAAGTGTTAAGCCAATTTTTTAAAGTTTGCATTAAAACTTAGGCTAAAGTGAGAAAAGGGGTTTTCAAGCGATATCATGCATTTCCTAAGTAGAATAGGTTTTTTTCACTTAGGAAAACTTTATGGAATGAAATGAATGATGGATGGACGATTTATGAGCACTTAGGCTTTTAGATCATTGGGTCGAGGGTCCGGTCCCTCCAAAAGTCAGAGAAATGCTCTGAGCCCCTTTGACTTTCAAAGACCTTAATGCTTAGGAGAAATTAATGAAGTTTTTAGGGAAAATGTGAATGGAAGTCAGTTATTTAACCTTGCCTTGATTGAACTACATCAAGTGTAATGTATGCCTTGCCTTGGTGATAAAAGTAAAAATCAATACATTTAGCAACATTTTTCACCACAAGAATCATTTTGCAACATCATCTACCTACCCTACCTACTTTAACCTAACATTTTTTCTTTTTTATTTGGGTGCACTTAGACTGGCAAACCCTTATCAAATCATTCTTTTCTTTTACATGGCAAGCCTACCTAAGTCTAAACTTATTACATCCAAGGGCTCAGATTAAACTGTTGAGCTCCTTTTTATTTACTCTACCTATCTACTTATCTACCAAGTTTAAATAGTTTGGTCAGATTTTATTCTTTATTCTACAACATGAAATTCAAATATGAATGAGCCAAGTTTGAGTTCTTTGACTCTTCATAAATAGTGGAAAAAGTTTACAAGCCGCACACAATTCCTTATTACAGAAAATGAAATAGTAGTGACATTTGGACTAGGACATTTTTCTGGTCTATTTTTTGTTTGGGGTTCATTTCTTTCACTTTTTTGACCATTTTATTCTTTTAACCCTTTCATTTTTATTTTAGGGTATACTCTCTTTACATTTTTTAAATTTTTGGTTTTTTGATAATATGGAAAACCTTTACAACAAGAAAATGTATGAACATATTACAGAGCTCATTAAGTTAATCATGAAATATGACACCTATTGGTATAGGAGCATAACACTAGCTACACTTGGGGATGACTTTTCTTGGTGAAAAGTCAACAACAATAGGTCAGATGTACTTCTGAATGAGTTTGACTGTGCTCTGAAATCTCCTTCTGCTGGTTGCTTTATTATATGTATGACAATACACTTTTGCAGCTTAGGGCCTTCTCCTTGGGCTTCAACTCTAGTAAGTCACTATCTAATCCAAACTGTGACATTATCAAGGATATAATATGTACATTTTAACATCAGAATACATTAAAAAGTTGGATCAAAGTAATGTTTTAGCATCCAACCATTAATTTCTCCTTCTCCTGTCTCTGTACCATCCAAATTCTTCAGAAAGTAAGTATTGTTCCCTTGTAGGGCCTGAATAATAAAAGGTCCCTTCCATAGGAAGTCAAACTTCCCATGTTTTCCTTTGTCTTTTCTCCTAGAATCCCATCTCAAAACTTTGTCTCCAAGGTAGAAATATTTTTCCTTGGTTCTCTTATAAAAAAATTTCTTGAGTTTCTCTTGTACTACTTGGGATCTTTGATACACCTCTTCTTTGGTCTGCTACAAATGGATGGTTTGGTTAATTCTCCTTTGAATATCATTAGGATCCACTTGAGCTTCCAGAAGTAGTTTCATTACAGGAATTCCTAAAGATGAAGGAAATTCATCCTCCAAACCATAGACTAGTTCATAAGGACTAGTTCCGTTAGATTTCTTTGTAGTGAGTATGTATGCCCACAGTGCATTAGTAAGTTTCTTGTGCCAATTTTTCTTGTTTTCTTCCAATAATTTCTTAATGATATTAATTAGGCTTTTATTGGATGAATCAGCTAGACCATTACCTTGAGGGTAATAGGCTGTGGAATGGCCTAGGGTGATATGATATTTTTTACAGAAACTTATCATTTTCTTGGATTGTAAGGCAGCAGCATTATCAGTGATAATCTTTTTAGGAAAGCTGAATCTAGATAGTATATTGATTTCTAAGAATCCTATAATGACTGTGTCATTGGCTTGTCTGCAAGGAATGGCTTCTATCCATTTGGTGAAATAGTCATTGGCAGTTAGGATCCATTTATGTTGGTCAGAAGAGGGATGGTGGATTTCTCCAATGAAGTCCAGTCCCCATTGTTGGAAGGGTTATTCAGTAGAAATTGGTCTCAGGGGTAAGGGTAACAGTTTCCTCTTGCCTTCAAAAATCTAACATTTGTGGCAAGCAGTAACAAACTTCTTTACATCAGTGAACAAGGTTGGCCAATAAAATCCGGCTCTGAGGATTTTGTCTGCAGTTGATCTCCAATAAAGGTTTCCACCACAGTCTCCTGCATGAAATTCTTTAAGAACCTTGTTAGATTTTTCTTTCACTAAACAATTTAATAGAATACCTTCATGATTTTTCCAAAAGAGAACATTATCTAAAATACAAAATTTTGAAGCTTTCATCTTTAAAGACATTTTCTTTGTTCTAGATAACCCTAGAGGAGCTTGCAGGTTTAATAATACAAAAATTATATCAGCATACCAAGGTGAATCTAAGAAGTCCTGGTTGATATGTGGAGTCGACATCTCCTGTTCATTATCCAGTTCATTAATATCCAAGGCTTGGCAATTTGTTTCAGTCATGAATTTTGCCAAACCATGTCCTTTTATAAGCTTTGTGGGTTTTATTTCAATATCATATTCCAATATAGTAGCAATCCATTTACCTCATCTGCCTTCAATTACATCCTGGGTCAGGATGTCTTTAACAACAACATTTGGTACATAGGCTATTACATGGGAATACATTATATAGACTCTAAAGTCTTTAATAGCTTTCACAAGTGAATAGGCTTGTTTTTCCATGATTTTGTACTTTAATGGTGCATCTCTTAGTGCTTTACTGGAAAAGGCTATGGGTTTCTCACATCCTTGATCATCGTTTTGCAGTAAAACAACAGTATTGGGGTGTTCTGATGCAAATGAAAATATTATGAAGTCTCTATCAAACTCTGCACTTGTCAACGCAGGTGCTCTAGTCAAAACCATTTTAATTTCTTCAAACGATTGTTTGGCTTCTACTTTCCATTTAACTTTTTCATCCTTCTTCAACATATTAGTAAGCAATATAATTAATTCAACGAATTTAGATATAAATATTCTTAAAAAGTTGATCTTTCCTAGGAAAGCTTGAAGTTCTTTGACATTTCTGGGGTGGGGTATCTGCAAAATAGCTTCTACTCTAGCAGGATCAATTCTAATGCCATATTTGGAGATGATATAGCCCAAGAGTTTGCCTTCTTCTAGACCAAACAGGGAATTTTTAGTATTTAGAGAAATTCCATATTGTCTGCATTTTAGGAATACTTGTTTCAAAGGATCTAAATATTGCTGATCTGATTTAGAAAAAACAGTCAATTCATCTAGATATATGACGAGGAAATCATCAATTTCTTTTGCAAAAGCTATGTCCATTGCACGTTGAAAAGTTTCCCCTGCATTTTTAAGTCCAAATGGCATTTTAACATACTTAAATGTTCCCCACGGTGTGGTAAAAGTAGTTTTTACCTGGTCATCAGGATGAACCAAATTCTGGTTATAGCCTGAGAACCCATCCAACATTGAAATCTTAGAAGCACCTACCACCCTATGTAAAATGTGATCCATCTTAGGTAAATGGTAATTGTCCTTAAAATAAACCTTGTTTACATTCCTTAAATCAACACAGATCCTAATTTCTCCAGCCTTTTTCCTTGTAGGTGTTAAATTAGAAACCCACTCTGAAAATCTAATAGGAGCAATTATCCCTGCTTCATACATTCTTTTGATTTCTTTTTCAATTAAGGGAAGAAGTACATGGTTGATCCTTCTGAGTTTCTATTTGAATGGTTTTTTATTTTCCTTTAAAGGGATTATATGTTGAATTATAGAGGTATCATAAGATTTCAGGTCCTCATAGGTCCAGGAAAATACATCTTGAAATTCTCTCATTAATTCAACATATTTGAGTTTTTGTTCAAGAGCAAAGATTTGGATAATTTTACCATTTTCGGATTTTCTTCAGTTCCCAAGTTATAGTCTTCAATGTCAGCTTTTAGAGTTTCCATCTTAGGTTTCCTTGGGAAATCATTAAAATCAAAGAGATCTTCCAAAGGATTTAACCCTTTAGGCAACTCATTATCTTTTAAATTAATGATTTCAAATTCTCCGTCAACAATTTCATTAATGTCCATTTCTTTGAGATCCTGCATTTCTTTATTGGTAAATTTTGTGGATGAAGCATTTGAGTTACACTTTTTGCTGAAATGTCTGTTTCTATCTCATTTATTTGATCAATTTCACTAACAATAACTATATCTATATTAGTGCTAGAAAATTCTTCCTCTAGTGTTAAGAAGTTGTTAATTTGAATATCATTGTCAAACACTTGCCAGTTCTTTACATTTTCAGGTATGGCTGGCTTGTGTCTAATCTCAGCTGTGAAATGATGATTGGTCTCAAATGGTAGTTTACAGGTGCTAGCAAACATTGGTAGATTGTGAGCATGCAAATTATGTTTTATTGGGATTTTAGCCAGCTGAGTTTCTAGAAATGTATTGAGAATCTCAATCACTACTCCTCTATAAGATATTAATCTGGGATTGTTTGTGAGGAAATTTCCTTTTATCTATTGAATTATTAAATTAGAATATCCTAGGACTGATACCCTAATGGCCCCTAAACTCTTGACCAGTTTAAAGCCTAGCAACAAAGCTTCGTATTTAGCCATATTATTAGTGCATTTAAAGTTTAATCTATAGGCATGGCCTTTAGCATGATAATTCTCAAGATTGTGCACCCAAATTCCTGCTCTTGCTCCTAACTTTTTAACTGAACCATCAAATTCTAAATACCAAAGGATCTCATGTTCATAGTTAGTATGAGGAGTCTTAGGGATTTTTTTAATAGGAATATTTGGTTTATTAGTTTCTTCTGGTTCCTTTTGAGTATCCAATGTATCATTGTTCTCAGAAATTTCTTGAATTTTAACACTAGACTTTTCATTTATAATTTCTTCTTGTTCAACTGCTAAAACCTTGACTTCATTCAAAGGATCAATTTCAACATTGTAAAGGATGAAAGAATCCATATCAGAGTGAATGGAGTAGATAGGGAAATTTTGAGGTCTCTCCTAGCTACTTACCACATATTTAATTGAAGTTTCTCTGTACAGTTTCTTAGGTTGACCAAATACTGAAATAGTAGCATAAGACATGTATAACTGTAGAGATCCTTGAAGCATTGCACCCCAAGATCTAGACAGTGACATACAATACTTTGGTGGGATATCAGCTACTACTATGTCCATTAAGATGGTTTTGGTAGGATATTGGACTAAAGATACACATAAATCTTTGATTAATCCTAGACATTTGACCTGTCTTGAATCAAAAGAGAAGAGATCTTTATATGACCTAGTGATATCTAGGTCCAGTTTCTCCATCACAGATTTAGGCATTAAGTTATGAGAAACACTAGAATCAAACATGGCATTATGAAGTATTTTATCATGTATGTTTAGACTTACATAGAAAGGAGGGACTCCTCCATCTACTGATTTTCTGGTTGATCATTAAAAATATTTACTGAATCTTCATTCACAGAAATTTGGAGTGATCTACTGATCTAACCTCTGTAGACATCATTTTTAGCTAACTATGACAATGGAACAACTATTTTTAATTTGCCTACTTCAGCCTCAAGGTTAAAGGGTTTTTCAGTTTGAGTTCTTGCATTTCGAACATTGGAATTCTCTTTTTTTGTTATATTTTCTATGTTTCTCTCTTTTTCAGGAGTGGGGTTATGAGCTGAAGTTGTTTTCAAATCAACTTCTGGAGGTTCTTATACGTTTCCTTTGGGAGGAATAGAAGTGGAAGATTGTTTGTTATGTGGTTGATTATCGAATACATCCTCAATTATTGGGTTATTTGGATTAAGGTTGTTTCTGGAAAGAATAGGTACATGAATGGTATTACTCTTACCTTTGTTGGACTGTTGTGTATCTTTGTATTTATTGGTTTCAGGAACATCTATTCTTCTACTCCTCAAATTTTATTGTTTGTGGACTTCATAAACAGTTGTATCATATCCCTCCCTGAATTCAAATGATTCACTTGACTTAGTTTGGAATTGTTCAAGTATGTGAGCTTCTTGATCCTCTTTGGTCAAGAAAACTTGTTGTTCATTGTTGAGTCCCATCAAGTTAATTTGAGTATCTTTTGTTGGTTCAACAGAAGTTGAGGCTTGAGCATAATTTTCCTGGAATGGAGGCCTAATATTTTGGTCAGGCCCAGTCTTTCCAGTATTAGTATTTTGGTTCTTCTTGAAATTTGGATTTTTACCAGTATTTCTTGGTTGACCCTCCCAAGGGAATTTTCTCTTGATTGTTTCTACTCTATCACCAAGCCTATCCATTCCTTTAATAATAGCATCTAATTTCTATTCAAAGGCAGATGGTTCCTCTTTAAAAGGTATACTCTACATCTCTTCTAAGGTACGAGGAGTTCTTTCCCCAAGCTGGTATGCCATGTCAGAATCAAATCCATTAGGGTATTTGATTAAAGCCAAATCTGGAGGAGGTCTAAGATTTTGAGGAATAGCTTGGTAAACATTGTTAAACCTAGTACAGTAATCTTGGACAGTTTCTTGGGTTCCTCTTTTCAGACTGTCATATTTTGATAAAATGTGGAGAGGATCTTTCTTCTTTTCCCATCTATTTAAGAATGTCTAATAAAGAGTTTGTAGGTCATTAATACTATTTGTAGGAAGGGTTCTAAACCAAGTTCTAACATATCCAGTCAAACTTTGAACAAATACTCTCATTCTAACATCATCAGCATCAACTTCATATATTTCAAAATAGTCTGCCATTTTCTTGGTATGTTGTTGAGCTGTGTAAGTGCCAGAGCCATCAAATGGGGTAATCTTACTCTGATAGTCTTGGGGCATAGCCCCTGGGTTGGCAGGTAAGTGCGGAGGAGAAACATGTTTGCCATGGCTGCAGGGATAGATGAGGCAACTAGTGTTGTAGGGATGACAATGGAGTATGAGTTGTAGATGGAGGGGTGGAAAGTGTAGCTTGAGGTTGAGAAGTTTGAGGTGTTGGTGATGGACTTGGAGGAGCAATAGTGATCAAAGAAAGGTTTGGTGTTCCTTCAAAGGTAAGCTCTGACTGAATGGAGTTATGCAGATTTCTATCAAGATGTGAAGTTACAACTTCAAGCTGTAAATCTTCAAGAAATACGAGATCATGAACTATGTGGGCTAACTCAGATTCCGAAAAGGTAACAAATAAATGGGTTGAATTGAGGCTTCTGTGATCCATATCAAGTTTAAGAGAAATTCTTCGGCGTAAATCACAAGATAAATCATCTGTCGACACGTTTCGAACCAACTAGTGTGGTTCATCGTCAGGACAAGTTGAAGAGACAGATCCAGCTTATCATGTTAAATAGTTTGAGCAGAGCCTCCAATGGCTATCTCGACTAACGACTACTTTTGACTAGCCAAATATATTGCCAAGGTTGCGCAGTTCCATCACCGTAAATTCAGGGAAACTATTGAAATTGAAAGAAGGCCAAGAAATCTCAATAGAGATGAGAGCTAGAAGATCAGTAGCTGCTGGATCCCTGCTCTTTCTTCCTAGTCTTGCTTTTTCTAGCTTTCGATGTTTCCCTTTGTTTCATGGATCTTTTTCCTTGGAGCCTTATTTGTTCCTTTAGCCTAGGGTTTCTCCTTTTGGCTCGGTAAAATTTATTTATTTTTCTTATTTTTATTATTATTATTATTATTATTATTTTATTATTATTTATTTAATTTTAATTTTAATTTATTTATTATTACTTTTTTTTTGTTTTTAATTAATTAATTAATTTATTTTTTTTGCTTTTATTTTTTTTTATTATTTTTAGGGTTAACTTTATTTTCTCGTTCCATTATTTTTATTAACTCTAACTAACTTTTATTTATTACCTCTCTCCTCTCTCTCTCTCTCTCTCTCTCTCTCTCTTCTCTCTCTCTCTCTATATATATATATATATATATAATTATATATATTATATATATATATATACATATTACATTTGTTATAGGAAAAGGTCCTGTATATAACTTATTCATTTTTAATACTAGCTAATTGATAATTTTTAATTAACAAACAATACCCTTTTTAACTAACCTTAAACATCATTTAAATTATTTTATATAATTTTTATTGATCACCTAATATAACTAATTTCCATTAAAATGGTAATAATTTTGACTCTGGTCCTATAGTCAAAAGTAGTTGTTAGTCGAGATAGCCGTTGGAGGCTCTGCTCAAACTATTTAACATGCTAAGTTGGATCTGTCTCTTCAACTTGTCCTGACAATGAACCACACTAGTTGGTTCGAAACACGTCGACAGATGATTTATCTTGTGAATTACGCCGAAGAATTTCTCTTAAAAAAAAAATTAAATGGGTTTCAAACCACTCATCAACAGGTTCATCCTCAAAGTAAACCCACTTCACAGGACAAGATCTTGATCTGTATAGAGGCCGAGAACTAGCTAAAATGTCTTGGCTCTCTTGCCTCCTAAGAATCCTAGGAATCATATTAGCATTTTCAAACACAGGTGGTGGATTTGGATCAGGATTAGATCTGGTGTAATGAATCCTTTCTGAAGCCAGGTTTCTAGGTATATCTTTTTTAGTTTTTCAATAAATGGTATGACATTACAACTTTAACAGTTTCTTTAAGAAGCTTTTAGATATGGGTTTTGAACTTTCTCAAAGACTTTATTTGACAAGAGGAACCAATCAAGTATTTGAAACCAAATGTCCGATCTATAAGCTAGACCGAAGATAGACTGAAGTAGCATTCATTTACTTCTGCAATTACGAAACAAAATCATTTCAAAGGCTACCTGGCTAGCTTCAGGCTCTGTCTGTAGCTAAGAAAGTAGACAATAGTAACAAACAAATTATTCAGTTCCCTAGCGGAGTTGCCACTATGTTATCACTTTGGTTTTCCCAAAAGTTGTAAGAAACGGAAAAGAGGCCGAGGTAACCACAAACCAATATTTTAGATGCAGATTCTAGCCAATCTGCATCCAGAGAGGGTTCTCTCTTTAAGTTTTAAATTTGTTTTTTAAAGATATTAGGCTAGTTGTGAAGTTTAGGAGTTTTGTTTGAATTTGGGTGGTGAGATTCAATAGAAAAGGGATAAGACTCGGTAGTTTAGGCCATTGGGCTATTGGATTCAAGTAAGATGGCTTTACTGGATTTGGTTTTTTTGACAAAAAATAGTTTCACAAAGCAAGGTAATCAAACAGGGAACAAATAAAGCCTTAGAATAAATGGAATGGGTTCAAAATGGATGAAGGGCAATTAAGAATCCTTCAACCTATTTCAAGAGGGAACTTGTATGATCACTGATAAAGAGCAGTTAAGTATTCTTCAACAAATAATCAAAATAAAAGAATTAGAAAATAGGAGAAATTAAGATTTCATTGTTTATCCTAATTCGGCGGAAAACATAGAAAATGATAACTTTTGAAGACAGACTGCAATAAAGCATATTCTGAATTACTCTTTTTTGTTTATCATTGAGATATGAAACAGATATGACATGATAAACAAAGAAAATTTTAAAACATGAGGTATAGGGGAATTATTGATCCAGTGTTTGCTTCAAGAAATTTGTGAAAAGTCCTTTTCCTTAATTCTTTGTCCAGCAAGCCATACGGAAATTTGATCCAATCAACACTTTTATTCCAACAAACTAGTATTACAGCAATGTATATGAATCCACACCTAATACTCCAATTGAGGGAGTATTTATACAAAATATCTCATAACAGTGTGAAATATATTCTAGTGATGACAAATCATTTTTACAATAAAATAGAGACAACTAGTCTCAAAGATAGGAGAAAAGCAAATAGATGTTGTGCTGTTCCTATTTGTGTTGGGTGTGCTGGAGGCAGGTCCTTTTATTTGGCTTGTTGTTGTAACTTCATGTTGGCTGCCCTATTTGACTGATACTCTTTACCTTCTCTGATACTCTTCGACCTGTTTTGACCCCTGTTCACCTTTATTCATCTTTGTTTATCTCAACAAGGTAAATAGCCCAAAATTTACATTTTACCAAAGGTAACTTTATAAAATTTCTAACATATCTTCTCACCATTTCTACTCTGGTAATTTGTGCCTTTGAAGTTTCCTGAGTGTTTCATCAGTCTCTGTGTATCTGAAAAAGTTAGGCTGAATGGTGAATAGATGCTTTACCTCGTGCTCAATGTAGAATAAGTTCTCCAAGCTAGCATAGAAAACTCGGCCTGTGGGAAGTGCTTTCATTTCTGCTACACTTGATGATGAGCTAGCTTGATTGCCAGCATACTTATTCAATTTATCTACATAATCAATGTGTTTCATTAACTTATCATTAATAACCAAAGGACTTGGTAGCCCTTTACTCTGCAAAAATGTGAATTTCTCCATAAAATAATTGATTTCTACTTGCATGTCTTGGCATCTTCTATCTAGTTCTGCATTAAATTTCTCTTGGTCAGAACTCTTTTGATTTCCAAAATGGTTTTTGTCCTATCTGAGATGCCAAGTACTTCTAATTGTTCTTTGTTTTTGGTATTCAACAAATTGATAATCCTGTTGGCTTCTTCTGGCATTTTACCCAACTCTACTCTTGTCTGTTGAATTGCTCTGTGGGCTATTTTCACTAAGTCTAGCTACTCATACATTACTTTGATTAATAGCCATATTTCATTTATAGACTAAATGATATTAGCCCAAAGGATTTTTCTAATTTCTACCAAGTGTTTATCAAAGGTGAGCTCTTGTTCTAATGTTTTTACTTTACCTTCCAAGGCTTTAATCTCCCTATTCTTTTCCACAATACTTATTTTGGAGATATCATAATTCTTTTATGTTTTCGCCAATTTCTCTTTCATTTGTTTCAACTATATAACCTGCAATCTCAATTTTTCCATGGCTTTTATCAATTCTTCAGTGCTCATATTAATACTGCTACTTGGTATTGTACCTGCTGTTGATGTACCTGTAATTACCTCTGCTGTGACTGCTGGGACATTTGGAGCTAATGTTGTTCCACTTGTGGAAGGGGTTGCAGTTGCGACTATGGGGATTACATCAGGAGGCTGAGAGGTCGACTCTCCCTACTTTTCCTTTAGTGATTTTTCCAATGCCTACTCTATATCATTTAATATTTCGTTAAGTTTCAGGAGCAGGTCCATCATGTCTTCTTCTGATTTCTGTTTTATAACTTCTACAGTCTGTGGATGTGTTGAAGGAGGCAGTTTCAGCTGTTTTCTTAAGGCAGCGATGTCCTCTTCTTACTTTTTGATTAGTGCCTTTATGCCTTTGGCATATTTGGGATCATGTCCCTCAAATAATGATTTCTTCTAGTGATTTTATCTTGTTATCTTTGTCCAGAGAAGAGGCTTTCCCCAAATGTAATTGAGTTGTTGTGTTGTCCAAGGAATTTTACAATATGTGGGCTAGCATTGCTTTGTCAGTCAGTGTGGAATAAACCATTTCCCTAGTCTGCTTATGAAGCTCGATCTAGTCCATATAACAAATATCTTTGGCCAGGACCTCCAAGTTTGTTCTAATATAATCTGCTGCTAACTGGGGTTGCTACACCTTTGGCTTAAAATAACTCATCAACGTTTTACCTTCTTTAATGTCATAGGCTGATATTAATCTCTACTAGTTTGTGGGAGCCATTTTCAGATATTGATCGTAAATTTGAAGCCTTATTGGATCATTCCTAGCCTTTATCTCTGTGAAAGTATTCTTAATGTCTGAAACCTATTTGCTTTGTGGCCTGGTGGAAGATACTTCTACACTGTGTTGTCTTTCTAGCTCCTGCATTTGTGAGCCAGTTGAGGTTCCTCCCAATGGTGTAGTTTTCTTGCTGGTTCTTTCTTCTCTCTAGCTATCTTAGTTTCTTCAATTATTTCCTCTTCTCACAGAGGATTCAGTCTTTGTCTCTTTGATCCAGGTTGTTATGTTGGTCCACTGATAGGTGTAATGGTTTCCCTGTCCCTCTTTTTGTTTCTTTCCTCATTAAGAGGAGTCCGCAATGCTGGAGTTTTTGCTGCTTTAGTTTGAGCTAGAGTAATTTGAACTTGACTCTGTTCTTTGGACTTTGCAAGCTGATATGTCATTGTAGGCTACTTTTTAGTATCTATCTCTTTGCCCTTGGAAGTCCCTGTAACTAGTATGTTGGTTTCCTGTGCAGGCCGTTGAGAAGTTCCAGCAGAGGATATGCCAATTCTTAATTGTTGAGGTAGCTTGAATGATACCTATCCAAAAGAATCCAGGTCAAGGGTTTTATCAATATCTTTCATAGAATTTTCCATATTTTGTTGCTCACTAATTTCTTCTATTAGGGTCCCTTCTACTCATTCATCCTGATTTGCAAATTGTTCAATTTCTGGGATCCTATGATGTATATAAACTGTTAACCTATTTCTTGTCCTTCTGTCACATATGAAACTATTTGGGTCATATGGCACCCACCAAAAAAATTTCTTCAACCTAAGGTGTTCTTCTAATATCTTTTCATCTTCTTGCCATGCATCTCTAGAATTAATGACATAAGGGCCTAGCTGGTTCTTTATTCTTAACTGAGCCTTCTTCTTGGAAGCACAAAAATGGACTAAGTCTGCATTGATGATCTGTCTAAAATACTCTAGTGCAAACAATCTCATGGGCACATATTTAGGCAACTTGAAAGGGAAAAGTTCACACCCATACATTCTATGTAATTTTGATACAGGTACCAGTCACCTATCCTGTACTGCTTGGAGAGTTGGAGAATATTCTTCATGTCACTAGTGATTCTAGGGTGGGGAAATCCTATCAACAGAGTGGATATTGGATCTACAAACCAGTGAATGAATTCATTATAGTTATAAGGAGACTCCAGAGATTTATGAAAGATTGAGGTCCAAAAGATCACAGACCTTCGATTTCCTTTTGAATCCAATTTCCTGATAGGGAAAGGGAAACTGTCTGGTTGATGATATAATAAGAGATGATATATAAAAGATGTGTACTTGAAAACTCCTTTCCTATCCAAACTCATGAATTGATCATGGATTTTATTGGCAATGAAAGTGGCATAGTCATACTTGACAGCAGGGGGCTGTCCAGGTGTAAATATTGACAACAAAACTAAAGTAATACCATCAACATATTCACTGGTATTAAACCCATGATCATGGATATCATGTCAACAATAAGTCTACCAGTTTCAATGACAAAGGTCTGCAGATAGGGAGGTGGACCCGTGGGTTGATAATTTGGTAACATAAACATCTAAGTAATACGGGTTATCTCTGATTTAGACAACTGAGGGGATTTTCCAAGTAGATATCATAGGGAAAGAGGAGCAAGGGGCTAAGTGGAATAGAACTGTATCATTTCATTAATGGACTTAGCAGTTATGGGAAAAGAACAGTTTGGGATGGGGACATAACGGCTCTATGGACAGGGTCATAGTTGGCACAATATTGATGAATGATATCTGGGAAAACATGGGCTGAGGGGAGGAAATACATGGGAAGATTTCATTCCCACAGTCCAAAAAATTCAGAATTATTCAGATGACTATCTCTGATTTGGAAAAAGATTTTAAGATGGTTACTGCCACCAAATAGGTCTTTTATCTGAAAATCTTTGTCAGCTAGGGGTAAATAATCTAAGTCTTTATGGAGTGTGTTCATGGGTGCGACATTTAGAGCTATGGGAGTTTCCATATTTGGTTCTTGTGTATTCAAACTAGAGTTCAGACTTCTTGTGGGAAAAATGGGCTAAACAGTTGGTTTGGGGTCTCTTTGTGGCAGCTACAGACTATTTTTAACTTGAGTTTGGCTTTATCTAGCAGAATTCCCAATGGAAAACCGAAATTGCAGGGTTGCAAGGCAAAAATGGATAAATACCTGGATTATGGAGGAAATTCGTACAATGGCAGGTTGGTTGATAAGCTATGAAGCTCGTGCTATAGTCTTGCTAGTCAGGTGGCGGTTGAAAAGCTGGAATACTGGACTAAACGTTAATTTTCATGGGAACTAGACGCAGTGCATTACAATGAAAATGACATTTTATCGTTGTTTTTAACGAAATTCGGGTTGGTGGGACTTTTTTGGCATTTAATTGGCAAATGACGTCAGCATGATGGGACGTTTTGTCATTACGCGAAGGGTGGTAAGCAGTTTAACCCGCACCACTTTTGGGGTCAAATGGTATCGGGCCAGAGGCGAGCAAGCATATGGAACGGGCGACGCGTGGTGAGGGTACAGCGGAAAACCACCTGGTGATCACAAGTTAAAGCGCGGTCACTAGGGGGGTCACGATATGATCATCAACCATCGAATAAAAAGGCAAAGATCGGACGGCTAATGGGCGTTGAAGATGGCGGGGTGTTAATTTGTAGTGGGCCTGATGTATTAACAACGTTAAATCGTATCGGGGACATTTTTATTGGTTAGGGGGTTGGTTATTAATTAACCTGAATGGTTAATTAATCCCTTTGGTGTGTCGGTAAGGTTCTTAATAAGTTTCGAATAAACCTATTAATTCTTGTTCAAACTATGAATATGGTCGTATTCGACCGAGGCAGGATATATATGTATATATATAAAATGTCGGGGTTTTTACATAGTTAACTAATATAGGGAAGGGAAAATTTTTTACAAGAGTTATATAATAACAGTTAAAAATTAATATGAACTAAAATGAAATAAGTTCTAAGCCAATGTTTTAAAGTTTACATTAAAACTTAGGCTAAAGTGAGAAAAGGGGTTTTCAAGCGATATCATGTGTTTCCAAAGTAGAATAGGTTTTTTTCACTTAGGCAAATTTTATGGAATGAAATGAATGATGGATGGATGATTTATGAGCACTTAGGCTTTTAGATCATTGGGCCGAGGGTTCGGTCCCTCCAGAAGTCAGAGAAATGCTCTGAGCCCCTTTGAATTTCAAAGGCCTTAATGCTTAGGAGAAATTAATGAAGTTTTTAGGGAAAATGTGAATGGAAGTCAGTTATTTAACCTTGCCTTGATTGAACTGCATCAAGTGTAATGTATGACTTGCCTTGGTGATAAAAGTAAAAATCAATACATTTAGCAACATTTTTCACCACAAGAATCATTCTACAACATCATCTACCTACCCTACCTACTTTAACCTGACATTTTTTCTTCTTTATTTGGGTGCACTTAGACTGGAAAACCCTTATCAAATCATTCTTTTCTTTTACAGGGCAAGCCTACCTAAGTCTACACTTATTACATCCAAGGGCTGAGATTAAACTGTTGAGCTCCTTTTTATTTACTCTACCTATCTACTTATCTGCCAAGTTTAAATAGTTTGGTCAGATTTTATTCTCTATTCTACAACATGAAATTCAAATATGAATGAGCCAAGTTTGAGCTATTTGAATCTTCATAAATTGTGGCAAAAGTTTACAAGCCACACACAATTCCTTATTACAGAAAATGAAATAGTAGTGGCATTTGGACTAGCACACTTTTCTGGTCTATTTTTTGTTTGGGGTTCATTTCTTTCACTTTTTTGACCATTTTATTCTTTTTACCCTTTAATTTTTCTTTTAGGGTATATACTCTCTTTACATTTTTTAAATTTTTTGGTTTTTTGATAATATGGAAAACCTTTGCAACAAGAAAAGGTATGAACATATTACAGATCTCATTAAGTTAATCACGAAATATGACACCTATTGGTATAGAAGCATAATACTGGCTCCATTTGGGGATGACTTTTCTTGGTGAAAAGTAAAGAACAACAGGTCAGATGGCCTTCTGAATGAGTTTGACTGTGCTCTGAAATGTCCTTTTGCTGGTTGCTTTATTATATTTATGACAGTACACTTTTGTAGCTTAGGGCCTTCTCCTTAGGCTTCAACTCGAATAAGTCACTATCTAATCCAAACTGTGACATTATCAAGGATATAATATGTGCATGTTAACATCAGAATACATTAAAAGTTGAATCAGTGTAATGTTTCAACATCCGACCATTAATTGCTCCTTCTCCTGTCTCTGTACCGTCCAAATTCTTCAGAAAGTAAGTATTGTTCCCTTGTAGGGCCTGAATAATAAAAGGTCTCTTCCATATGAAGTCAAACTTCCCATGTTTTCCTTTGTCTTCTCTCCTGGAATCCCATCTCAAAACTTTGTCTCCAAGGTAGAAATCTTCTGCCTTGGTTCTCTTATCAAAAATTTTCTTGAGTTTCTCTTATACTACTTGGGATCTTTTATACACTTCTTCTCTGGTCTGCTGCAAATTGATGGTTTGGTTAATTCTCCTTTGAATATCATTGGGCTCCACTTGAGCTTCCTGAAGTAGGTTCATTATAGGAATTCCTAAAGATGAAGGAAATACAGCCTCCAAACCATAGATTAGTCCATAAGGACTGGTTCCATTAGATTTCTTTGTAGTGAGTATGTCTGCCCATAGTGCATTAGTAAGTTTCTTGTGCCAAATTTTCTTGTTTTCTTCCAATAATTTCTTAATGATATTAATTAGATTTATATTGGATGACTCAGCTAGACCATTACCTTGAGGGTAGTAGGCTGTGGAATGGCCTAGGGTGATATGATATTTGTTACAGAAACTTATCACTTTCTTGGATTGTAAGGCAACAACATTATCAGTGATAATCTTTTCACGATAGCCGAAGCTAGACAGTATATTGGTTTCTAAGAATCCTATAATAACTCTGTCATTGGCTTGTCTGCAAGGAATGGCTTCTATCCATTTGGTGAAATAGTCTGTGGCAGTTAGGATCCATTTATGTTGGCTAGAGAAGGGAGGGTGGATTTCTCCAATGAAGTCCAGTCCCCATTGTTGGAAGGGTTTTTCAGTAGAAATTAGTCTAATGGGTAAGGGTAACAGTTTCCTCTTGCCTTCAAAAATCTGACATTTGTGGCAAGCATTAAGAAACTTCTTTTCATCAGTGAACAAGTTTCACCAATAAAATCCGGCTCTGAGGTTTTTGTCTGCAGTTGATCTCCAGTTAAGGTGTGCACCACAGTCTCTTGCATGAAATTCTTTAATAACCTTGTTATGTTTTTCTTTTACTAAACAATTTAATAGAATACCTTCATGATTTTTCCAAAAGAGAACATTATCTAAAATACAAAATTTTGAAGCTTTCATCTTTAAAAACTTTTTCTTTGTTCTAGATAACCCTAGAGGAGCTTGCAGGTTTAATAATACAAAAATTATATCAGCATACCAAGGTGAATCTAAGAAGGCCCGGTTGATCTGTGGAGTCGCCATCTCTTGTTCATTATCCAGTTCATTAATATCCAAGGCTTGGAAATTTTTTCAATCATGAATTTTGCCAAACCCTGTCCTTTAATAAACTTTGTGGGTTTTATTTCAATATCATATTCCAATATATTATAATCCATTTACCTCATCTGCCTTCAATTCCATCCTGGGTCAGGATGTCTTTAACAACAGTGTTTGGTACATAAGCTATTACATGGGAGTAGCGTTTGGTACATAAACTATTACATGGGAATACATTATATTGACTCTAAATTCTTTAATAGCTTTCACAAGTGAATAGGCTTGTTTTTCCATGATTTTGTACTTTAATGGTGCATCTCTTAGTGCTTTACTGAAAAAGGCTATGGGTTTCTCCCATCCTTGATCATCGTTTTGCAGTAAAACAGCAACACTGGTGTGTTTTGATGCAAAAGAATTTATTTTTTTAGTCTCTATCGAACTTTGGACTTGTTAAGACAGGTGCTCTAGTCAAAGCCATTTTAATTTCTTCAAATGATTGTTTGGCTTCTACTATCCATTTAACTTTTGCATCCTTCTTCAACATATTAGTAAGCAATCTAATTAATTCAGGTAATTTAGATATATATCTTCTTAAAAAGTTGATCTTTCCTAGGAATGCTTGAAGTTCTTTGACATTTCTGGGGTGGGGTATCTGTAGAATAGCTTCTATTCTAGCAGGATCAATTCTAATGCCATCTTTGGAGATGATATGGCCCAAGATTTTGCCTTCTTCTAGACCAAACAAGGAATTTTTAGTATTTAGACAAATGTCATATTGTCTACATTTTAAGAATACTTGTTTCAGAGGATCTAAATGTTGCTGATCTAATTTAGAAAAAACAGTCAGGTCATTTAAATATATGACCAAGAAATCATCAATTTCTTTTTCAAAAGCTATGTCCATTGCACGTTGAAAAGTTGCCCCTGTATTTTTAATTCCAAATGGAATTTTAACATACTTAAATGTTCCCCATGGTGTGGTAAAAACATTTTTTTCCTAGTCAGTAGGATGAACCAAATTCTAGTTATAACCTGAGAACCCATCCAACAATGAAATCCTAGAAGCACCTACCACCCTTTGTAAAATGTGATCCATTTTAGGTAAAGGATAATCTTCCTTAAAATAAACCTTGTTTACATTCCTTAAATCAACACAGAACCTAATTTCTCCTATCTTTTTCCTTGTAAGTATTGAATTAGAAACCCACTCTGAAAATCTAATAGGAGCAATTATCTCTGCTTCATACATTCTTTTGATTTCTTTTTCAATTAAGGGAAGAAGTACAGGGTTGATCCTTTTGAGTTTTATTTTGAATGGTTTTTTATTTTCCTTTAAAGGGATTATATGTTGAATTATAGAGGTATCATAAGATTTCAAGTCCTCATAGGTCCACGCAAATACATCTTGAAATTCTCTCATTAATTCAACATATTTGAGGTTTTTCTCAAGAGCAAAGATTTGGATAATTTTACCATTTTCAGATTTTCTTCAGTTCCCAAGTTATAGTCTTCAATGTCAGCTTTTAGAGGTCCCATCTTAGGTTTCCTTGGGATATCATTAAAATCAAAGAGATCTTCCAAAGGAAGTAACCCTTTAGGCAACTCATTATCTTTCAAATTAATGATTTCAGATTCTCCTTCAATAATTTCATCAATGTCCATTTCTTTGAGATCCTGCATTTCTTTATTGGTAAATCTTGTTGGGTGAAGCATTTGAGTTACACTTTCTGTTGAAATGTCTGTTTCTATCTGATTTATTTGATCAATTTCACTAACAATATCTATATCTATATTAGTGCTAGAATATTCTTCCTCTAGTGTTAAGAAGTTGTTAATTTGAATACCATTGTCAAACACTTTCCAGTTCTTTACATTGTCAGGTATGGCTAGCCTGTGTCTAATCTCAGCTGTGAAAAGATGATTGGGCTCAAATGGTAGTTTATAGGTGCTAGCAAACATTGGCAGACTATGAGCATGCAAATTATGCTTTCTTGGGATTTTAGCCAACTGAGTTTCTAGAAATGTATTGAGAATCTCAATCACTATTCCTTTGTAAGATATTAATCTGGGATTGTTTGTGAGGAAATTTCCTTTTATCTATTGAATGATTAAATCAGAATCTCCTAGGACTGATACCCTAATGGCCCCTAAACTTTTGACCAGTTTAAGGCCTAGCAACAAAGCTTCGTATTTAGCCATATTATTAGTGCATTTAAAGTTTAATCTGTAGGCATGGCCTTTAGCATGTTCATTCTCAAGATTGTGCACCCAAATTCTTGCTCATGCTCCTAACTTGTCAACTAAACCATTAAATTCTAAATACCAAAGGATCTCATGTTCATAGTTAGTATGAGGATTCTCAAGGATTTGTTTACGGATTTGTTTAATAGGAAGATCTGCTTTATTAGTTTCTTCTGGTTCCTTTTGATTATCTGATGTATCATTGTTCTCAGAAATTTCTTGAATTTGAACATTATACTCTTCATTTATAATTTCTTTTTGTTCAACTGATAAAACCTTGACTTCATTCAAAGGATCAATTTCAGCATTATAAAGGATGAAAGAATCCATATCAGAGTGAATGGAGTAGGTAGGGAAATTTTGAGGTCTCTCCTAGCTACTTACCACATATTTCATTAAGTTTCTTTGTACAATTTCTTAGGTTGACCGAATACTGAAATAGTAGCATATCACATGTCCAACTGTAGAGACCCTTAAAGCTTTGCACCCAAGATCTAGACAGTGACATACCATACTTTGGTGAGATATCAGCTACTACTATGTCCATTAAGATGGTTTTGGCAGGATATTGGACTAAAGATACACATAAATATTTGATTAATCCTAGACATCAGACCTGACTTGAATCAAAAGAGAAGAGATCTTTATACGGCCTAGTGATATCTAGGTCCAGTTTCTCAATCACAGATTTAGGCATTAAGTTATGAGAAGCATCAGAATCAATCATGGTGTTATGAAGTATTTTATCATGTATGTTTAGACTTACATAGAAAGGAGGGACTCCTCCATCTACTTATTTTCCATTTACCTCAGGGCCAAAAATCAATTCTGGTTGATCATCAAAAACATTTACTGAATCTTCATACTCAGAAATTTGGAGTGATCTACTGATCTGACCTCTGTAGACATCATGTTAACTAATTCTGACAATGGAACAACTATTTTTAATTTTCCTACTTCAGCCTCAAGGTTAAAAGGTTTTTCAGTTTGAGTTCTTGCATTTTCAGACATTGGAATTCTCTTTCTTTTGTTATATTTTTTGTGTTTCTCTCCTTTTCAGAAGTGGGGTTATGAGCTGAAGTTGTTTCCAAATCAACTTTTGGAGGTTATTCTACATTTCCTTTGGGAGGAATAGAAGTGGAAGATTGTTTGTTATGAGATTATCGGATACATCCTCAATTATTGGGTTATTTGGATTAAGGTTGTTTCTAGAAAGAATATGTACAGGGATGGTATTACTCTTACCTTTGTTGGACTATTTTGTATCTTTCTGTTTGTTGGTTTCAGGAACATCTATTCTTCTGCTTCTCAGATTGTATTGTTTGTGGACTTCATAAACAGTTATATCATATTCTTCCCTGAAGTCAAATGATTCACCTGACTTAGTTTGGAATTGTTCAAGCATGTGAGCTTCCTGATCCTCTTGGGTCAAGAAAACTGGTTGTTCATTGTTGAGTCCCATCAAGTGAATTTGAGTATCTTCTGTTGGTTCATCAAAAGTTGAGGCTTGAGCATAATTTTCCTGGAATGGAGGCCTAATATTTTGGTCAGGCCTAGCCTTTCTAGTATTAGGATTTTGGTTCTTCCTGAAATTTGAATTTCTACCAGTATTACTTGGTTGACCCTCCCAAGGGGATTTTCTCTTGATTGTTTCTACTTTATCATCAAGCCTATCCATTCCTTTAATAATAGCATCCAATTTATGTTCAAAGGCAGATGGTTCCTGTTTAAAAGGTATCCTCCTCTCAACTCTGGCTCTAGCTTGTTTAGATACCAGGTTGGCCTCAACGCTGATAGCTATACTCTGCATCTCTTCTAAGGTATGAGGAGCTCTTTCCCTAAGTTGGTATGTCATGTCAGAATCAAATCCATCAGGGAATTTGATTAATGCAAAATCTAGAGGAGGTATAAGATTTTGAGGAATAGCTTGGTAAACATTGTTAAACCTAGTATAGTAATCTTGGACAGTTTCTTGGGTGCCTCTTTTCAGGCTGTCATATTCTAACAAAATGTGGAGAGGATCTTTCTTCTTTTCCCATCTATTTAAGAATCTCTCATAACGAGCTTATAGGTCATTAATATTGTTTGCAGGAAGGGTTCTAAACCAATTTCTAATATCTTCGGTCAAACTTTCAACAAATACTCTCATTCTAACATCATCAGCATGAACTTCATATATTTCAAAATAGTCTGTCATTTTCTTAGTATGTTGTTGAGCTGTGTAAGTGCCAGAGCCATCAAATGGGGTAATCCTACTCTAATAGTCTTGGGGCATAGCCCCTGGGTTGGCAGGTAAGTGCAAAGGAGAATATCTATTTGCCATGGCTGCAAGGATAGATGAGGCAACTGGTGTCGTAGGGATGACAATGGGAGTATGAGTTGTAGATGGGGGGTGGAAGGTGTAGCTTGAGGTTGAGAAGTTTGAGGTGTTGGAGATGGACTTGGAGGAGCAGTAGTGATCACAGAAAGGTTTGGTGTTCCTTCAAAGGTAAGCTTTGACTGAATGGAGTTATTCAGATTTCTATCAAGATGTGAAGTTACAACTTCAAGCTGTAAATATTCAAGAAATACGGGATCATGAACTATGTGGGCTAACTCAGATTCCAAAAAGGTAACAAATAAATGGGTTTCAAACCACTCAACAACAGGTTTGTCCTCAAGGTAAAGCCACTTCACAAGACAAGATCTTGATCTGTATAGAGGCCGAGAACTAGAAAAACTGTCTTGGCTCTCTTGCCTCCTAAGAATCCTAGGAATCAGATTAGGGTTTCCAAACATAGGTGGTGGATTTGGATTAGGATTAGATCTGGTGTAATGAATCCTTTCTAAAGCTAGGTTTCTAGGTATATTTTTTTGAGTTTTTCAATAAATGGTATGACAATACAACTTTAATAGATTTTTTAAGAAGCTTTTAGATATGGGTTTTGAACTTTCTCAAAAACTTTATTTGAAAAGAGGAACTGATCAAGTATTTGAAACCAAATGTCCAATATATAAGCTAGATCGGAGATAGACTGAAGTAGCATTCATTTACTTCTGCAATTGCAAAGCAAAAGCATTTCAAAGGCTACCTGGCTAGCTTCAGGCTTCGTCTATAGCTTAGAAAGTAGACAATAGTAACAAACAAGTTATTCAGTTCCCCAGTGGAGTCGCCAGTATGTTATCACTCAGGTATTCCCAAAAGATGTAAGAAAGGGAAAGGAGGCCGAGGTAACCACAAACCAACTTTTAGATGCAAATTCTAGCAAATTTGCATCCAAAGAGGTCTCTCTCTTTAATTTTTAGCTTTGTTTTTTAAAGATGTTAGGCTAGTTGTGAAGTTTAGGAGTTTTGTTTGAATTTGGGTGGTGAGATTCAATAGCAAAGGGATAAGATGCAGTAGTTTAGGCCAATGGGCTGCTGGAGCCAAGTAAGATGGCTTTACTGGATTTGCGTTTCTTGACAAAAGATGGTTTCACAGAGCAAATTAAGCAAACAGGGAACAAATAAAGACTTAGAATAAATGGAATGGGTTCAAAATGGATGAAGGGGAATTAAGAATCCTTCAACCTATTTCAAGAGGGAACTTGGATGATCACTGATAAAGAGCAGTTAAGTATTCTTTAACAAATAATCAAAATGAAGAATTAGAAAACAAGAGCAATTAAGATTTCATTGTTTATCCTAATTCGACAGAAAATATAGAAAATGATAACTTTTAAAAACAGAGTGCAATAAAGCATATTCTGAATTACTCTTTTTTTTTTTATCACTGAGATATAAAAAAACTATGACATGATAAACAAAGAAAATTTTAAAACATGAGGTATAGGGGACTTATTGATCCAGTGTTTGCTTCAAGAAATCTGTGAAAAGTCCTTTACCTTAATTCTTTGTCCAGCAAGCCATACGAAAATTTGATCCAATCAGCACTTTTATTCCAAAAACCTAGTATTACAGCAATGTATATGAATCCACACCTAATACTCCAATTGAGGGAGTATTTATACAAAATATTTTACACAAAATATCTCATAACAGAGTGAGATATATTCTAGTGATGACAAATCATTTTTACAAGAAAATAGAGACAGTTAGTCTCAAAGATAGCAGAAAAGCAAATAGATGTTGTGATGTTCTTATTTGTGTTGGGTGTGCTGGAGGCAGGTCCTTTTATTTGGCTTACTGATGTAACTTCGTGCTGGCTGCGCTGTTTGACTGATACTCTTTACCTGCTCTGATACTCTTCGACCTATTTTGACCCCTCTTCACCTTTATTCATCTCTATTTATCTCAACATGGTAAATAGCCCAAAATTTATATTTTACCAAAGGTAACTTTATAAAATTTCTAACATATCTTCCCACCATTTCTACTCTAGCAATTCATGCCTCTGAAGTTTCTTGAGTGTTTCATCAGTCTCTATGTATCTGAAAAAGTTAGGCTGAATGGTGAATAGATGCTTTACGTCATGCACAAAGTAGAATAAGTTTTGCAAGCTATCATAGAGAACTCGGCCTGTGGGAAGTGCTTTCACTCCTACTGCACTTGATGATGAGCTACCTTGATTGCCAGCATACCTATTCAATTTATCTACATAATCAATGTGTTTCATTAACTTATCATTAATGACCAAAGGACTTGGTAGCCCTTTACTCTGCAAAATTGTGAATTTCTCCATAAAAGAATTGATTTCTACTTGCATGTTTTGGCATCTTCTATCGAAGTTCTACATTAAAGTTCTCTTGGTCAGAACTCTTTTGATTTCCAAAATGGTATCTGTCATGTCTGAGATGCCAAATACTTTTAACTGTTCTCTATTTTTGGTATTCAACAAATTGATAAGCCTGTTAGCTTCTTTTGGCATTTTACCAACCTCTTCTCTTGTCTGTTGAATTGCTCCATGGGTTGTTTTCACTAAGTCTAGCCGCTCATAGATTACTTGGATTGATGGCCATATTTTATTTATAGACTGAATGATATTAGCCCAAAGGATTTTTCTGATTTCTACCAAGGGTTTATCAAAGGTGAGCTCTTGTTCTGATGTTTTTACTTTACCTTCCAAGGCTTTAATCTCCCTATTCTTTTCCACAATACTTATTTTGGAGATATCATAATTCTTTTCTGCCTTCGCCAATTGCTCTTTTACTTGTTTCAACTCTGTAACATGCAATCTCAATTCTTCCATGGCTTTTATCAATTCTTCAGTGCTCATATTAATACTTCTACCTGGTGTTGTACCTGTTGTTGATGTTGTTGGAATTGTGGTACATATGTTGTACTTGATGGCAACCCTCTCATACAGATGACAGATCATAGTGCAATAGGCTAGTAGCAAAGATTGATGATCAGCCTACTTAGAATGGAAGAAAATAAGGGGTTCGCAGGTACACGATTCAAAAGATGCGGACCCGCAGGCATGCCATTCATAAAGTGCAGATATGTTCACAGACCTCCTGCACAAAAGGTGCGAAGCTAAAATGCACGGACTTTCATGCAGAGAAAATCGCGCGTCTGATGTTTGGTCCATGGTATTTAGTCCGACGTTTTTGATCTTATGGTTTTGGTCCGTGGTTTTGGCATCTAAAATATTAAACCCAAGTTTTGGATCCCTTGTATTGGTTTTCTATGGTTTTGATCCATGGTTTGAGTAAGGGCTTGCCTATAAAAAGGAAAGGAGATCATTTGGCTACGTACTTGAAAAATTGAATATCTTAAGATCTAAAATTTTGGGTGATCGGTTTGAAAAGCTAGATCTAGATAAAAGAGAAATCTGTAAATTTTAAGGAAAAGCTATTGATAGGTCATGATCTTTTTGGCGCATGTTCAGATCTGTGGATCTGACAATCTATGGCACATTGGAGGACTGAGAATTTGGCTCTATACAGAGGTCCACAGGCGATCCAAGGTGCAGAGGAACGCAGCACAGTAGAAGGCGCAGGTGTGGAGGAATGCAGCACAACAGAAGTCGTAGGTGTAGAGGAACACAGCACACCAGAAGGCAGAGGAGCAGAGGAACGTAGCACAGGAGAAGGTGCAGGTGTGGAGGAACACAGTGCAGCAGAAGGCATAGGTCCGGAGGAACGTAGCGCAGCAGAAGGCGCAGGTGCAGAGGAACGCAGCACAGCAAAAGGCACAGGTGCGGAGGAACACAACGCAGTAGAAGGTATAGGTGCGGAGGTGTGCCATTGAATCAGCAGAGCAGGTGCGGAGCTACGCACGCTCTTCACGGCAGAAGTGTGGATATCCACAAGTTTCCTTTGGTGAAGTTGCGGAACTTTTCTTGAAATATATTTTAGTTGTATTTTACCTGTTTCTACAGAGATCTAGGTTTAAATTGGTGGCTGGTTACTGGTGATATTTTCTGGTTACTGCATTCTGAGAAGTTAATTCTTTAAAGGAGATTGGGTGATGCACATGTACTTGATGTTTTGGATCCAGTTTGAAAATTTATGAAACGTGGTCCCTGGAAGAAAGAGAAGGTAGTAGCCTTCTGTAGGTCAGGACCTACGTACTAGTATCTTAGCTAGTACAAGAGCTAAGGGCGTTGTAGCTCCCTCCCAGGAGAAGCTGGAAAATGAGAGAGGGATATAGCTCTCTACAGGTAGCAGCCTGTGTACTAGAAAAGGACTGCACCAGTACAAAATTATTGTAAAAGAAGTTTCTAATTGAAAGAAGATAGAGACATATTGCAGCAGGTGGTTTTCACCCACACTGGGTTTCCACCTTATATCTGGTGTTCTTTGGTGTGATTATCTGTTTTATATGGTACTGACATACAAACTAATGATCAATATCTGAAGAACAAATTAAAGTATAAATCTAGAAGATATATTGAAAAGAATTTGATAACACTGATTCACCCCCCTTTCAGTATTATTTCCAACAATTGGTATCAGAGCAGGTCCTTCAGAAGAAGCTTGATCGCTTGAAGGAAGATCTTTCATCATGAGAAACTACGAGACCTTTTTATAACATAGTAATATAAGTAATCAATGAAGCTGTGTTATAGTGAGATAGAGCATAATCATAACCAGTAGTAATAACAAAGTTGGAACAATGGTGATACTAGTATAATCCTAATAATTGATCGTAATAGAGACTGGTTTGATTAGTCTCATCTGCCCAAAACGGATAGGGTAATGGTTATTCCATAATGAATCAATAAGAGTAAGTATGTTAGCTGCAACTAAGAGGATATGTATCATGAAAGAAAGTACCTCTACCATGCTAATATGTGTAGTCTTCACAATATTGAGATTACATTACACGAATGCTTATGATTGCTTGTATTGGTATACCACTTATTCATGAACATACGTTTCATTATGGAGAAAGCCATAGGTTGTAAGTAGCTTGTTCGGCATAATGAGGCTAAGCACGAGTAAGGAGCTATGATTACCATTACATTCAAGCTTACTCCTTGTTAAGCTGTACCACTTGCTTAGAGAGTTCCATGTTGTAAGCTATACTACTAAGAGTGAAACAACAAGCTTATAAATCAAACAGTGATAAAGCTAATCCCATGGAGTTCAACCTATCTATAAGGTTATGTAACACTCAGCTTACTTACTCTATTAGGTAGAAAACGATATTGGCATAATAAATTGAACACCATTACTTCATTACAAGGGATATGGATTACTTGTCCCGAATTAGGAGCTAGTTGATTATGCAAGCTTATGAGGTAACATAGTCATAATGGAATCACAAGCTTCTCTTTCTATGCGTATCTCCTCCCTCTAACCTCTATTTTGAATGATTAGCCTTAATCTTATTCCTTCTTATCCTTTCTTCGATTCTTTCTTAGATGACTGAATAGTAGGCATATGATTTTAGAACTTCTATTCTATGCCTTAATGAGTGGGTAGTATAAAGGAAGGATACTAACTCATAAGCCTTAGATACATGAATAGAAAGGCTTAACTGAAGCTCCTTCATCGGTGGTAGCTTTCGCACAGGAAGGGATGCTGCGGAATCTTTCACTGGCAAGGAACCCATTGAAGTGGACCCATCAGCGAAGGTAGAAGCCTTTGTATTTGACCGAGTGAAAGCCAAGGTTGTGAGTTCAAATTAAGCATTAACTCTGAAAATGATCTGGACTAGTATAGGAGCATCGACCCTAACTCATTCTCAAGGGAAGAGGGGAGAACAAAATACAATTTTGCCTGTAACCTTGGGGCTAGATGAAAGGAAAAAGGATAAGACTCAAAGCACCAAGTTGCCAGGAGCATAATACCATTGTAAAGAACAACTTTAGGGCTAGCTTCCGTAAACACTACCTTTATCACAAGGATAGGATAAATCCTGAAAATGGATGCACACTCCGTGGAGATTACATATCTCCACTTAGACCTATTTAGATTCATTTTTGCTTATGATCGACAGAGTTCCAAACCTTTCACCGTCTTACCCGTGTATGGCTCAGTGGTGAAACAAACACTATCTGCTCTACTACCGTTGACATTGCCCCATGAGAACAGTGGTACCTATTTACGTTAACCTGAACCTTTGGCCTATCCGGCATCTTCTCCGGATCATCAGAACTCTACGAATCATAAGTATTCTCTGAATCGTGAGGCAAAGGCTCGAAAGGCTAAGAGTAAGGTGTCTCATTGTCCGGATCGGTAGGCTGCTCAGGCTCAGAATAAGAACAAGTCTGGTCGCAAGCAGGTCACATAAGTCGCTACGGTAACCAGGAGCAGGTCTACCTTCCGCGGGCTATAGGGCTCTTCGGGGTGGATACGTACACCAGTACTCCGGGTCGTCGACAACACCGGGTGACACAATGGGTGAAATGGTCAGGTTGAACTGGGCTCAGTAGTCTAGCTATCGAGGCTATACGCTACAACGGTTTACATGGCTCAGTAGTATATGAATAAGTGGCATGCCCCTTACCCTTATAATCGTAGTAAGTCGTATACGAAGAATTGAAATCGTAAGCGTAAACTGGAGAAGAAGTATTGCGGGGGTATGGTATCCAGGCTACTACTCTCGCTCTCGCTCCTGGCTATCACACCTCGCTATCGGTACACTACTACTATGACGAATAAGAAGAATACGGATCAAAACCAGTCGACGGTTAAGCATCCGGCTGCTAAAAAGGTGAATGGTGACGTTGACCCATCGGAATACGCATACGTATACGCCGGACACTAGCGAGATGCCGAATAATAAGGATCATACGCAGTTGACGACGTTGAAGACGTAGAAGCATACGTTGACTACGACTCGTCGTAATCGTAGTAAGTAGTATAGCAAGTCTCAGGCTAATCAGTAGACACACACTTGTGAACAGCAGCATAAGCCTCGACAAAACCAGTTGTTATCATTATCGTTATCGTAAGTAAGATATAGATAAGTCAAATCGCAATAAGAAGTCTACGGGTCTGAGACCGTAATCCATCAACCTTGTGGGCACTTGAATTGATCGATGTCGTCAAAAGGAAAAGGAAGGGAGTACGGTAAGGGAGAAGACTGAAAACTAGGGCTGGTGAAAGGTAAACAGAAAAGAACCGGTCCAACCCAACCTTTTAGTACTGCTGCTCTAGCTGGAATAGATGGAAAGCTTGCTGCGACCACCACACGATCCGTACCTCTCATTGAAGTCGGGTAACCGAATTACCCACCCTCTCCATTAGCTGTTGTTGATACGACGGGTGGCGAGTCGTGAATTGCCTATCCCTCCTATGCCGGGGATTCCCTAGCTGTTGTAATCTCCTTTTTGCTTCTCTTCGGATATGTATGCCTGAATCCCTCATTAGCCTATCCCGCTGATGACTAGTCCCCAGCATTAGATCCTCCTGCTGCTCCGGAATAATGGTCAGAAAGGCCCGCTGTGGTTGGCCGGCAAAGAAAAGATCGATTGGCAAGTGAACCGTTCATCCCTAGCTGATCATCCAGTGCTTCTTTCATATCCTCTCCTGGCTACAAAGGTCGAAAAACCCGTCCCATTCCCCCGGGACCGTGCTAGGTATGGATCAATATCTATTGAGAATGTATTGGACCGTCTTGATACAGCCCGCCATCTCCCGGCCCTCCGACCGACCTACTTCTTTTCAGGAGGCTGCCCTTGCACTCGGAAGCGCAAGACCCTCCGGACCTTCCCTTCCTCTCAAAACAAATCCCCACGAACCCCGCGAAGGAGGCACTTAACGTGATTACCGAAGGACCCTCTACTCGCACCGTGCTCCTGGTTGCTCGCAGGATGTCCCCTTGCTGAAGGGAACTCATCCATCCACACATCAGCTCGACAGTTCTCATTTAGCTGGTGGCTGGCTATCGAGTTCCGCATGACTCCTTCATTCAATATGGAAAGCAGGCCTAGTTGTCCCAAGCCTTAAGTAAGTTGCTTAAGATTGACGAAGGTCTGAGAGATGAGGTTCTTTTGGCTTACTTTGTCAAGGATCATAGTAGCTAATTGGTCCTTCATTTGGCAGTTGTGAGTGAAAAGGAGTGCTGCAACTGAGGGAAAATTGGCATTTGTCATCAACAGTCAAGAGGGGTCGGTGGTAGTAGGGTTGGGAAGATAGACTCTTTTAGCAGGAGGATAAGGTTCAGGAGAGGAAGGGGCTGTGACAAAGTCACTGGTTTGCTCATCAGAATAGAAGGTTCTGGATGTGGCTTGCCGCTGTAAGAAGAAACATTCGCCAGCGTCATGTGTTTGGGTCTTGTGATAGTGGCACCATCGTGGAGGATGACAAGAAGGAGGTTGAGGGCTGGCGCTAGGTGAATGACGTGCTGGAGGTGGAGGGTTTGGGGAAGTGAAGGTGTTAGGGCTGGAGCTAGTGTTAGTGTTAGGGTTAGGGTTAGGAAAGGGTCAAAATATAGGTCTCTTGTGGAACAAAAACCCAGTCACCCAGTCACCAACCCAGTCACCCACTCTCTCCTTCCTCTAGTGTAGTGGGCTTTATATCCTCCCTGGTTTGGTGCTATTGGGAAGAGGTAATAAGAAAGCACTCATCTAGGCTAGGGAGTACGCTATATGGCGATCACACACACACCCCTGAATTGCTACTATTAGGGTGAGGCAGTAAGAGAGCACTTCTCCAGGGGAGAAGAAGTCAAGCCCCGTATTTGTGCTATTCGAAAGGGCCAGTACTAGAGCACTTCTATGGATACATATATGGCGAGAGAACAACGCTGTATCTTTTCCGCTCTGATGAGTGGGGTTGTTTGGTGGAGCAGATTTGTTTGTTGCGTAACCATAGTACGCCACACCTTTCAAAAGGGCCTCAACACCCCTTTCTTATTTCGTAGCGGGGGGCGGGCCCCATCTCTATACCATGCATGCTTCCATCATCCTACCCAAAATGAATGACTGTCCTCTCCAGATCCATAGAATCCATCAGTTACAAGCCCAGCTCCTTTCTCACCCCTATTCTCTTCAGTCAGAAGTTCCCGTGTGTCCACGTACAGAACAACCCACCTTTCTTTAACTACTTACTTACGGTAGGTAGGAGTCGCTGATATTGCTTTAGCTTGAGCACCTCGAGCTAATGAGTTCTGAGTTCCCACCCGTAGACCCGATACAGCTTCGGCTAATCGATAACGACTATCTCTTTCTTCATTCAGTCAGGGATGGATACCACTTAAGTGGTTCCCGAGTTACGAGTCCGAGTTCTCGAGCTTCTCCCTGCCGTATAATTCCCCTATATCCATCGCTTCTCGATCAATAGAAGAGAGAGATGCGGGCTCCCGATTAGCTAGAGCTAGCTGTTCCTTGCACCAATACCCCTCCCTCCCTAATAAAGCCCCAACCTGAGATACAGCCTGTCCCTCTGATAGTTAGTACGATACCTGGCTGGGATAGGGAGTTCTACCTGGGATGAGGAACTCGTCAGTCCCTGCCCTGACCGGCACGAAGTTGATTAGCGAGCCCGGCTAGAAGGCTCGAAGATAGCGCTCACTATTGCTCTCCCTTCTCCTATAAAAACCATGATGAAGATTCATAATGAAAATCGTATCGATTAAGATAGATTCATAACAAAAATCACTTGCGACATCGGTCGGAATGCTAGGGGAAAGGGGAGCAATATAAGTAATAAAGTCATTCTTTTCTCGTGGAGGCGAACGACTGAGAAAGAGGCGTAGGCGAACTAACGAACTACTCACTTGCTTCGATATGTGCCGGGTCGGTTCTCAATCATTTCTGGTGCTGGCTGGTAAGAGGGGCAGACCCATTAGAAGGAAAGCCCAGTAAAGCGACTTTAGATAAGATGCAAGGTGCGAAGCCACTTGTCCCTCCGGGGGGCAAGGATCACCTACCTGGCATAAACCTTAGTGATGCGGCCTGGATAAGCTTATCTTCCGTATAGTCTAGTGGACTGAGAAACAATCCAGAGGGTTAAGGCCAGGAGGGATTACACTATGAAGGGACAGGTTACATACCTTGCGCCCACCCTAAGGCGCCATCAAGGTGAGCTTCTGTCTGCTCTAGTTTCCCTTCATATTAAGCCCATCTCTTCCTGCCAAGACAATTAGGTCTGGGATTTATGGATCTCTATCTTACCTTAAGGGCCTACTTCGGACTTACTAACTACAGGAACGCCATAACCTTCCGTTAGCGCGGAGATACTGCTCTAAAAACTAGGCCAGATACACCAATCGAACTTATTTGACTAGAGAAGAAAGCCCTACGGAGAGCATCCCTGTCCTAACCATCTTTACACTATAGGAAATATTGAGAATTCAATAAATAAGCCCTAGATCGAAGTCGTACCTAAGCCCTAGATCGAGGTCCTACCCAAGGGGGAGGAGATACAGCTCTACAGACTAGGCAGCGACTCAGAGCCATTTTGACTCCAGAGGATGCCCTCTAATCTCCTTCTTGCGCATTCAATCGTATGAAATAGAAGCGCTCAGACCATGATGTGTACTGCTGGGCGGAAGCCATACGAATTGGGGGAAGACAGATCCTTGGCTCCTAGGCTCACTTATATCTTACGCATTCACGAAGAGGAAGGAATACGAATTGGGGGAAGACAGAGATACCCCAGCTAGGCTAACATAGATCTTACGCATCTCCTCAGTCTTTACTTTTTCTTTATATGGGGACAGATACAGAGATGCATATGCGGAAAATTTGATTGACCTTTCCCCTCCTATTTCTTCTCTGGCGGCTTCGCACCTTATTATATGAAATTTGATCCATTCATTGAGACCAAAGCCAAGGGTGGGGTCAACAAGCCAAGCGATACACGAGCAAAGCCAAGCGTTGGGTTCATGAAACAAAGCTAGAGACAACCGTCCACCAAGCCAACCCAAATAAAACCAAGCCATACATCTAAGCTAGTTACCCCCATACCCATACCCATACCCATCAATCTAGCCATCCAACCTATCTATCCTCCATCTTACTATTATATGTATTTTAGACAATACATATAAAGGATCAAAGCGAGAACAAAACAACCGGGATGGGATCAAAGAGGGTATTCAGGGTCGAGAGCGGCTATCTACTATATGCTCTGCTCTTGACCGACAGCCCCTTGAATTAGATTCATAGGGGCCCATCTATATAGGAATTTCTAGTGGGATACCTATCCATATATGGGGCAGGACGAGGAGGGCTCGCGCCGACCCCCTATATCCCTATATCTCTATAGGCTATATGCTCTATTCGATCTATACTGCTTGATCTATACTGCTTGATCCATATGCTCTGCTTGGGAGGCCCCCTATATATATATCTAACGAAAACGCCCTATCTCGCTGATGAGTAGCTCGCTCGACCCTTATATATGGATGGGAACTAACGAATGCGGGTAAGCCTTTCTATATCTTCCAGAATGGAGATAGGCGGGACCTGGGTGGGTGGTCAGGGCATGATCGCAAGCACAATGTATCTTTCACTAGCTAGATGGGATGGGTCAACATGGAGGCAGGCGTGTACGAAAGGAACTGACCGGTGAAACTAAACGCAAGTAACGTCAACTAGCAGCTGCGGTGAAAGCCCGTATATAACAAAATTTTGAATTAAGACACAATATTGGGAAGAGTGGGTAGCTAAAGAGGCGAAAAGTTGAATTGAATAGCCAGGTAGCAAAAATGGAAAAAAGAGAAGGGTGAGCCTGCCGA
>APFE031291314.1:95620-118987 GCA_000404065.3 Pinus taeda
TTTGAAAACAAACCTAATAGAGATTCTTATAGTTAATTCTATTAAATTATAACCAAATTAAATTTAGTTGTTTTATAGTTGTTAGAAGGTTTTATTTCCTTATTTAAATAGGTCTTATTTCCCTATTTAAATTGTTGTTATGATCTGATTCTTCACCTTGTCTTGATGATGAGACACACAGGCTGGTTCGAAAGTTGTCCAACTAAATCTTCCAATGTGATTTCTTCATTTTTAAACTAGGCGAATAGTTTGAAACTAAATACTCGCTTTTGACTTTTATTTGACACTGTAAACATCCAAACTTTCCAATAGAGAAAGACTCGCAAAGCAATTAGATAATGAATTAAAAATAATGCGAAGCACTCACGTTGTAGGTGAAGCTATTTATGTCATTATTGAGTATTTGAAATGGCAGACTACATCATTTTCTCTTTTTCCAATGTGAAAATTACGTCATTTTTCCTAGATTTGTTTTTATTTTAAGGTCCATTGCTTTGTAGATTTAACATTTTTATTTTATGATACAAGGGAGAACTCCACCTGCCTGGTTTTCTTACTCTGCTTCCATCCTCGACTCTGTGCTTTCAGTGACACTAAGACTATTGCCATCATAGGTTTTAGTAAAGATAAGCCTGCAACAATTTTCCATACAGAACTCTGCTTTCGTCATTGCCTTGTTTCTACACCCATCATCAACCATCTCCAACTCATCATTATTTGGAGATAGGAGAGTGTTGCTTTCAATGAAAGCAAACATGGGGGATCCTAATCATATGTTAGATACTTGGACACCGTCCAACCACACCACCCTATTGTACCTTTGAGATGATAATGGTCAGGTATCATGCCAGAGCATCTAACATAATTGTTTTGGGGTTTTTGTTTTAATTTGGAGGACTAATGAATGAAACATATGTAACACTATAATGCCTAACCATTTGAATAATATTAATATCAAAGCAAAGGGCTGCTATAAAACTTCACACAGTGAAATAGCTTGAATAGTGGTGAGCAAAAACAAAAATAATATTATTATCACAATTTTGAAACATAAAATTAAATAATCATAAGTATGAAAACCTCTGAACGATGTTAAGAAGGTTCAAGAGAATATGGTTAAGCTTACAACAAGATTCTACTGATTTATTGATTTAGAGGGAATTAATTAAACAAACTGTCCATTAATCCATTCTCTTTATAGATTATCACTTCAGTACCTTATAGGAAAGGATTGAAACACAATTATTCCTATTTGGTTATCTCTGTAAGACATAAGAATATGAAGAAAAACATAATGAGTGTTACTGGAAAAACTTACCTGAAACACAAACTGTGTAAAATAGAATTTAGAATCCTTTTCTTTGTATTAAGGGTCCAGAAAAGTCAGGTACACCAAGTGTTTAGAAGTGCTTCATCAAGCGTGAAACATTTCTTCAAGGATGCCACTCTTCTTCAAGGATCAACCTTTGTTTAAGAGTGTCAACCATAATAACTCATAAAGAGAGTTATTTATACAATAGTAGAACTAAGAAAATATCCTAAATTGGTTTTACAAAAATAGAGTATTATAAAATAGAAAAAAAGAATGCTAGTTGATTTGGCACTATTTTGATGCTGCTCTGTTGGTGACTATCACTGAAAAAACTGAAAATTGTTGAAGCTAGCTGACTATTCCTTGAAAAGTTGAATGTTGTTTTATTTTCACACTAGATTTCATATTTACTTATCACCTTTCATCTGATACACTTTCATCTGTTTGTCTTTTAACTTTATTTCTATATTTTCCTCCTCTGTTTTAACATTTACTGTGTAAATTGTTTCTTCCTCCTCTATCTCTGGTTTAAACTTGATTTTGTGTTTGTACACAAAACTTCTGCTAATTGAAGCCTTTGAATATATTTCCTAAGAATCTTGGAGTAAAAAAGTTTTGTGACTACTATCAAAATTGTTTATCCAGTCTCCTAGCCTTCTAATCAACTACAAAATAAAACAATTTATTAATAAAAATCAAGTTGACAGGGAGGTGATAAATGGCTTTATTTGAGTTGAAAGGTCCGTGGACGGAGTCCGGAGTGTGTTCGAGAGGTAAACAATTGTTAAATTGGTTTCAGAGGCTTAGGTTGGCGCAGACAATTTTTAGTGAAAAACAAGTGAAAAGAGTGAAAACGAGGGTCTTCAGCGTTTAAACAGGTAACGTTTAAAATTTAGCGCGGAAATCAATAAATGAATAGTGGATGGTTTCGGCCTAAGTGGGGGGCGGTGATAAGGTTCATTGCACCATTTTTTCCTGTAGGGTGTTTTTTTCATGAGAGCATGCCAGTTACCGTAAAGCTGCCATGTAACCAAAAGGGGCCCGAGCAAAACTACGAATCTCGCGTGCTCTTGGGCTCGTAAAGGTCATACATTGGGAGCACACAAAATGGATTCGTTCCGTTAGATCTGGGGGTGAAATATCTATCGGCTATTGCGTCGTGAAGTTTCATGGAGGTGAATCAGGTGGAGATTAGCGAGGTTTGTTAACCACACCAAGAGCAATGGTTAAAAGGTTTAAAAGGTTTTATATCGAGAAAAATATGAATGGTGGAGTTTGATTAAATAAAGTGAGGGGGAGACAAAACTTAGGATAAGGGGTTTTATGGTTTTTTTATGGGTATTTAGGAAATTAATAAGGGGAAAGTGATTTTTCAAAGGGGAATGGGTTTCACACTAGGGAAAAGGGGTTTTTGGGTAGAAATGACCTTTGGAGGGTAATTTTCTAGGAAAATGTGTGAAACCAAGGGGAAAAGGTGAAAATGAAGGGAAAACGGTATTTTCTTACGAAATGATGGGATAATGAGGAAATTAATAAGTATGTAGTGGGGGATGAAATGAAATGAGGGGAAGTTAATCAAATCAGCTAGTGAACATCCCTTCACTTTCATAACTACTCCTACACACTGAAACATATGATCAAGCATGATAAATGTTGTTTATGCTTTGATAACGTTGTACTTATGCAACCTTTCTTCTACCTACCCTTTAATTACCAAAACTTTTTTCTTCACTTAATTTGGTGCATTTAAGCTAGCATACCCTTTCTCTCATTTTTCTTTTGAAAAGAACACTATCTAATTCTAGCGTTATAACATACAAGGGCTTAGATTAAATTGATGAGCTCCTTATTATTCGCTACCTAACTACTGATCTGACAAGATTAAACAGTTTGGCTAGACCTTTGTTCTCTAACTATAACCATGAAATTTAAAGCATGAACTATTCAAGATTAAACTATTTGACTATCATGGTTTGTGGCATTTATGACAAGCTGCAAACAACCATTATTTTGCATAATAAAGTAAAAAGTAGTGGCACTTGGACTTGCACGCTTTCAAAGTTTATTGATTTTTTATTTTCTCTCTAACCTAACATTTTATTTTTGCCTTCATTTTTTAGGGCATCTATTCTAACATTTTCTTTGATGTGAACATATTTATCAAAATATTTCCTAACATTTTTATTCATTATTCTTTTTGTCCATATGCTAGCTTAACATTTTTTTCATTTTTTTTTCATTTTTTGGACTAATTTATTTTAACCTACCAGAACCAAAAAGTTCTACAACATTGGCTCCAACAAGGGACTTCTTTCTCCTATAGAATGCAGAGAACCTGCAGATCCATGTGCTTTCTCCTCGGGCTATGGATTCTTTTGCTATAAAAAATCACACTGATAGCTTGAAAAGTAAAAGAAACCGAAGTTTTACAATGGAAGTAATGAAATCTACTTCAACATCTCAGTACTAAATGTAATGTTTGAGAAACCTTCCATTTACAGGATAAGTGGAATATATCCCCTCAAGATTTTGTAGCACAAAAGTGTTGTTTCTCTTCACTTCAGCAATTGCTAAGGGTCAAAACCACAGGTTGTCAAACTTGTCATGTTTTCCCTTTTCTTCTCTCCTGGAATCCCATCTTAGAACTAGATCACCTTCCTTGAAGTCCCTTTCCTTGTCTCTTCTGTCAAACAGGCTCTTCATCTTATTCTGATTCTTTTTCAATTCGTATTGAACTTCATCTCTATTTTCATTTAGTTCAATAATATGATTTATTCTCCTTCAAAAATCATCATGTTCATCTGTTGAATCCTGCGGGAATTTTAAAATAGGGAAGGCCAAATTGGTAAGGAAGATTGCATCTTTCCCATAAACTAACTGGAGAGGATATTTTCCAGTAGATATCTTTGGAGTAATTCTGTTTGTCCATACTGCATAAATTAAATGAGAATCCCAACTCTTTTTATGATCTGCTAGAGTTTTTTTTATTACCTTTACCAGACTTTTATTTGAGGATTGTGCAAGGCCATTACCCTGTGGGTAATATGGAGTTGAATTATGTAACATAATATAGTATCTCTAGCAAAACTCAATCATTTTAACACTAGAAAAAGTTGTTGCATTATCAGTGACAATTTGAGTTGGGCAACCAAATCTAGATAAGATGTTCTCTTCAATAAATTTGATTACTACTGAATCAATAGCATTTCTCACTGGAATTTCTTCCACCCATTTAGTGAAGTATTATGTTGTAGTGAGGATCCATGTTTGTTGATTACTTTAAGTGGGATGAAGCTCTCCAATAAAATCTATTCCCCATTGGAGAAAAGGTTCTGAGACTATTGATGGAACCAATGGAAGAGCTGCTAATTTTGCTTACAAGCAAACATTTGACAAGGAACACAATCTCTGACCTTTTCTCCTACTTGTAAGGACAATGTTGGCCAATAAAATCCTCCCCTTAATATCTTATATGCTATTTCTCTCCAAGCATAATGTCCTCCACTAAATCCTGTATGAAATTGGTCAATGATTCCTTCAGTTTTTGATTCTGTTAAATATAATAACAAAATATTTAGTGGGTATTTCTAGTACAAATTTGCATTTATGATACAATACTTCACTAGTTCCAGTTTGAGAGTTTTACACTAGCTTTTGGAAAATGATGTTGGACATTTAAAATGGATCAAGAAATTTACAATGTCTTTGTACAAATCTGACAATAGAAATTTGTCATCAATGTATAAAGGGGGGATTTGATCTGAAGGTAAAGGTTCTTATGGATTCTTTCCTTTAGGATGAAGGGAAGGTTATTGTAGATTCTTTCCTTCAAGATGAAGGGAAGGTTCTTGTGGATTCTCCCCTTCTGCAAGGACAGAAGGTTCTTTTGCATTCTTCTTATTTAAAGTTTGAGAAGGTTCTTGTTGATTCTTCCCTTGTATCTCTAAAACAAAATTGATTTTGAGCACTTTATAGCTGGATTCTGCTAGAAGCTTAGCTAATCCTTGCCCTTTTACTAGCTTTGTAGTTTTGATAGTTAGATAAAATTCTAGTATTTGAGTGATCCATCTACCTCTCTTCCCATCATTGTTTGGTTGTGTTAAACCAGTTTTTTCAACATTGTTAGGAACATAAGCAGTAATAAGAGAATGTAGGACATACATCTTGAATGGTTTCAGGGCTTGAATAAGGGCATAGGCTTGCTTCTCAATTATGTCATACTTAAGCTCAGAATCTTTCATAACCTTACTAAAAAAGGCTATGGGTTGGTCATGGGAATCTTCATTCTTTTGTAGTAGAACAACAATAAGTGTTGTTTCTGAGGCAAAGGAAAAGATATTGAATGGTTTAGTGTAATCATGGTTGGCCAAGGTGGGAGCTTCAAAGATAGCTTTCTTGATCTGATCAAATGCATGCTTGGAACAGACAGTCCATTTAACTTCATGATCTTTTCAGAGCATGTCAATTATATCTTTTACAATCTCAGCATAATTTGGAATGAATCTCCTTAAAAAAATAATCTTGCCAAGAAAAGCTTGAATCTCCTTCTTGTTTCTAGGTAAGGTTAGTCTTTTAATGACAGACACATGCTCAGGATCAATCACCACTCCCTTTTTTGAAATTATATGGCCCAACAGCTTTCCTTCTTTGATAGCAAAGAGAGACTTTTTAGGATTCAATGATATTCATAATTTTCTACACCTATCAAAAACCTTCATCAAGTGCTTTAGATGTTTCTAATTAGATTTATAAAAAGTAGTTATGTCATCAAGATAAATGACCACAAATTTATTTACCTCACCCACAAAAGCTACATCCATAGCTCTCTAAAATGTTGCTCCAACATTGGATAAGCCAAATGGCATTCTAGCATACATGAATGTACCCTAGGGTGTAGTAAACATTGTCTTCTCTCTATCTGTTGAATCAAAATTTACCTGATTATAGCCTGAAAAACCATCAAGCATAAAAAAGTCTTCGTGCTTCTAAAACCATTTGAAGTAACTGATCCATTATGGGCAAATGATAGTTATCCTTTAATGATTCTTTGTTCAAATTTCTAAAGTCCACACAGAGCCTAATTTCTGCATTCTTGTTTCTAAAAGAAACTAAATTTCCAATCCAATTAGAATATCTAACAAGGAGAATGATCTGGGGATCTAGAATTTTCCTAATTTCATTTTCTATACTTGGTAGAAGAGTTGGATTGATCCTCCTAAGTTTCTTTTGATAAGGAACTACTTTTGGCTTTAAAGGAATCTTATGTTGTATTAATTAAGTATAATGGGTTTTTAGATCAACATAGGTCCTTGCAAAAACATCCTTATAGTTTTTAAGTAACTTAATATTTTGAGCCTTGATCGTAGGATCTAGAGATGAACAAATTTTGATGTTTTTAGTATCATCATTTTTTCCAATATTAATTTCTTCGGTGTCATCGTATGAAGAAATGGACTGAGGGTTTTGGACGACATCATTTTGATCAAACAATTTTTCTAAAGGAATGAGACCTTTGGGAATAAAATTGTTAGACAATTGAATAATGTCATGATCAACAATTTTTGAATTGAAATTTGAAGCATCATTTCCATTTTTATTTTCATTTATTTTTGTTCTATCTTCGTCAATTTGTAGAAATGAAAATCCATCTATAACCTGTAGAAAAGATTTCAAATTTTCATGATCTTCAAACATGTGCCAGTGTTTTATATTGTCTGGGATGTATGGTATGTACTTGAATTGTATTTGATAGAGTACATTGGTCTGATCAGGAATTTTAAATGAACTAGCAGAAACAACTAAGGCATCTGCATGAATATTCTGATTTCTTGGAATATAAGTCAAATGAAAAGCGTCAAAGAAGTTTTCAACTGAATCCCAAACTTCATTTTGATAAGACCTAAGTCTAGGATGCTTAGTCTCGCAAATATTTCTCACTTGTTTGAAAATAGGTTCTGAATCAGTAAAAACACTTAAATTTTGAACCTTTAAGCTTTTGGCTAATTGCAGTCCCAAAAGGAAAGCTTCAAATTCAGCCACATGATTCATAACTTCAAAGTCGAGTTTGCATGATTGGGTGATATTTTCTTTCTCTGGTGAAATTAAAACTACGCGAGCTCCTGCTCCATCTTTTGTACAAGAACCATCAAAAAATAGTTTCCATACATCAGTTTGATTTGGCACAAGACTTTCAATTGCATCTTCTATTTTAACTTGAGTTTCATGTACTTGGTTTGACGAGAGTTGAAAGAAACCAAAATCCTGATCAATTGCATAAATGGGATGGTTCCTTGGTTGGTATGTTTTGCAAACAGTGTGCACAAATATTACTTCTCTATATAACCATAGTTGTTCTCCCCCATAAACTGGAATAGTGGCATAAGGCATATCCATATGAAGAGTCCCCCCTAATTCGGCACAACAAGACCTAGAAAGGAGCATTCCAAATTTGGGAGGAATATCTGTGACAACTATATCAAACACTACACTTTTAACTGGAATTTGGGCAAGGGTGACTACTAAGTCCTTAATCAATCCTAAGCAGGGCACCCTTTTAGAGTCAAAGGTGTACAAGTCATGATAGGATCTAGTTATGTCAACTTTCAAATGGTCCATGATAGTTTTTGGCATGAGGTTATGTGATGCTACAACATCAAGCATACAATTATATAACATGGAATCATCTGTCTTAAGAGTTACATAGAAAGCAGACACTATTTCATCTATCATATCTGAGATAGGACCAAAGACAACTATTGGTTTTTCATATTGTAGACTAATGATATCACTTTCAGCATCAACCAAGGTGTTTTGTATCCATTTGGAGACTTGATTTTCATACCCAAGGTTTTTGGAAAGTTTTGAAAGTGGAATTGGGATTTTAACTCTTTCTAACTCTTTCTCAACATTAAATGTAGTCGAAGCATTTTTATCATTTTGAGCAGTATCAGTTGACTAATTTAATGGTCGAATGACAATTGTTTGAGTTTCACCAGCTTTGGTACGAGGTTCAATTATTGGAGTCTTCTTAGGAGGTCTTCCAGGGATGGGTCTAGGCCTAAGATCATATCTCTTGTTCAAATATGCAATTCAAAATTCAGAGAAGGCATGATATTTAGAAACCTGTGAGGATTCTAGATCTTCTTGAACATAGTTTTGTTGTGAGAGAGGAATAATAATTATTTGATTAGAAGAAGTATCCATGTTATTGTTATCTTTAGTAATAGTCATAGTATTTTCATCAGGTTGTTGGTCATATATTAGTAAAGGAGTGGGAACCTATTGATCATTACTAGGTCTCTAAAGAATTTGTAATTGTGGATTCCTTTTATACTGACCTTGATTTTGATTTTTGGGTCTAGTAACTATTTGTTGAACTGTCCTAGGTTGAGCCTCAATCTTGGAAATTCTATTAGATAGATTTCTAAAAAGAGAAGTTATTTAATCTATTTTAGAATCTTCTGTTTTAGTCTTAGAAGAACTAGAGGAACTAGAAGCCTATTGAATATATTTGAGTTTTCTTTGGGCCTTCTCCTCTTTAGCTTTCAAGGAAGTCAAAGAAGCCCTATTTTCTTCCACCTCTCTAGCATTTTCTTACATATCTTCAAGAGTTCTTTAAGTTCTCTCTCTTAGCATTACAGGGAAATCATCGTCAAAGGCTTTAGAAAACCTAGACTTAGCTGCTGCTACAGGGGGTTTACAATCAGGGGGCATCTTATGATAAAGTTTATTGAACCTTTTGATAAAATATGATATAGGTTCACCAAAGTTTCTTTTAATTTCTTCAAACTCAGTCAAAAAGTAAAGAGGATCTTTCTTTACACCCCATTGATTTTTAAATATGTTTGTAAGGTCTTCCCAATTTCTAATGGAATTTATAGGTAACTCCCTAAACCAGATTCTTACATTTCCTTCAAGTGATTGTACAGAAAATCTCATGTAAACATATTCTTGTTCGATATTCATGTTTTCTGCAAAGTCTAGAAAAGCTTGAAGATGTTCCTCAGTCAAGGGACTAGTTTCTCCATTATACCTGGGAAGGTATTTGAAGTACCCAACTGGGAATGCATCAAGGTTAGCAGGTAAGACTAAAGCTACATATATGACCTGTATAATAGGTTGGAATGCCATAGTAGAAGGTTGTGTATTAGGTGTTTTTGTGGATGAAGAAGAAGAAGAGGTTGAAGAAGGTGATTAAGGGGGTGTGTGACTATGTGGAGGTGAAGAAGGAGGGGATCTCCTGAATAACATTAAAGGAGTCTTAAGAACTAACTTTTGAAACTATGAATGAGTACCCTCTTTTGTTTCAAAGAGTGGATTTGAATATACAGAGAGGGTCTCTTCAGGTTGTTCATAAGTAGAAGAAAATGAATAAGTGGTAGGGGATATGAAATCTGTGGGTTTGTATTCAGCTAAATGAACACCAAAGTCAGAGTCGGTTTTAGGTGATCCTGATGGTAGTCACGGTTCTTGATGTGTTTCAAAAGAATGAATGAGGAAATTTGAATCGAAATCAACTCCCCTATCTAATAGTTCAGAAAACCTAGGAGGTATTTGTGTCCAATCAGGATCAGATGGATTATTAATAAAAGGATCACATGATGCTAAATCTTCAGACTCCAAGGCTAAAGAGGAAGAAGAAGATGGTTGATATCTCCTTTTAGAACTGGATTTTCTCAGATTTTTTTTTAGGATCTGACAAAGGCTTAACTAAGTTATATTCCGAATGAGATCTGGTGTGCTTAAAAGGTGCTAGTTTGGGCTAGTGGAGTCACTAGGTGAAGGATTTTAACCTTTCTAGAAATTTAATCACCTTAAAGAAATAAAATGAATATCGTTGCCCCAAGAAAACTTAATTTAATTTGAATTCCCCGATAGCAGTGACAGATTGATGTTGCACCTCTAAGATGATAATGGTCAACTATCATGCCAGAGAATATAAAATAATTTTTTTTGGGGTTTTTGTTTTAATTTGGAGGACCAATGAATGGAACAGATGTAACACTATAATGAGCAACCCTTTGAATAATATTAATATCAAAGAAGAGTGTTTATATAAAACTTCACACAGTGAAATAGCTTGAATAGTGGTGAGCAGAAACATAAATAATATGATTATCACAATTTTCAAAGAGAAAATTAAATAATCATAAGTATGAAAACCTCTAACCGATGTTCAGAAGGTTCAAGAGAATATTCTTAAGCTTACAACAATATGTTGATGATTTATTGATTCAGAGGGAATTAATTGAATAGATAATCCATTAATCCATTCTCTTTATATATTATCACTTCAGAAACTTATAGGAATAGATTGAAACACAATTATTCCTACCTGGTTATCTCTGTAAGACATAAGAATATGAAGAAAAACATAGTGAGTGTTACTGGAAAAACTTACAGGAAACACACACCGTGTAAAATAGAATTCAAAATCCTTTTCTTTGTATTAATGGTCTAGAAAAGTCAAGTACATCAAGTGTTTATAAATGCTTCATTAAGGGTGCAACCTTTCTTCAAAGGTGCCACTCTTCTTCAAGGATCAAAATTTCTTTAAGAGTGTCAACCATAATATCTTGTAAAGGGAGTTATTTATACCATAGTAGAAGTAATAAAATATCCTAAACTATTTTTACAGAAATAGATTATTATAAAATTAAAATAAAGAATGCTAGTTGATATGGCACTATTTTGATGCTACTCTGTTGGTGACTATCGCTGAAAAACTGAAATTATTTTAATCTGGCTAATTGTTCCTCCAAAAGCTGAATGATGTTTGATTTTAAAACTGGATTTCATATTTACTTATGACCTTTCATCTGATACACTTTCATCTTTTTGTCTTTTAACTGTATTTCTCTATATGCCTCCTCTGTTTTAACATTTACTATGTAAATTGTTCCTTCTTGATCTGACTCTGGTTTAAACTTGATTTTCTGTTTGTACACAAAACTTCTCCTAAACTAAGCCTTTGAATAGATTTTCCTAAGAATATTGGAGTAAACAAGTTTTGTGACTAGTATCAAAACTGTTTATCCGGTCTCCTAGTCTTCTAATCAATTGCAAAATAAAAAAATTGATGAATGGATTTATTTGCACTGAAAGATCTGTGGATGAAGTCTGGAGCATGTTTGGGAGGTAAACAATGGTTAAATTTGTTGCAGAGGCTTAGGGTGGCGCAGGCAAGCTTAGGTAGGTTTTAGTGAAAAATAAGCGAAAAGAGTGAAAATGAGGGTCTTCGACATTTAAACAAGTAACGTTTAAAATTTGGCGTGGAAATCAATAAATGAATAGTGGATGGTTTGAACCTAAGTACGGGGGCAGTATTAAGGTTCATCGCACCATTTTTGGCCGTCAGTTGGCTTTTTCATGAGAGCACACGAGTTAGCATAAAGCTGCCACGTAACCAAAAGGGGCCAAACCAAAACTATGAATCTCATGTGCTCTCAATCTTGTAAATGTCAAACATCAGGAGCGCGCGATATGGATTCACGCTGTTAGATCTGGGGGTGAAATATCTAACAGCTATCGCGTGGTGAAGTTGAATGCAAGTGAATCAGGCATAGATTTGCGAGGTTTGTTAACTGCACCAATGGGGTGGGGTTAAAAGGTTTTATATTGGGAAAAAGATGAATGGCGGAGTTTAATTAAATAAAGTGGGGGGAAGACAAAACTTAGAATAAGGGGTTTTATGGTTTTTTTATGGGTATTTAGGAAATTAATAAGGGGAAAGTCATTTTTTCAAAGGGGAATGGGTTTCACACTAGGGAAAAGGGGTTTTTGGGTAGAAATGACCTTTGGAGGGTAATTTGCTAGGAAAATGTGTGAAACCAAGGGGAAAAGGTTAAAATGAAGGGAAAAAGGTAGTTTCTTGGGAAATGATGGGATAATGAGAAAATTAGTAATTATGTAGTGGGGGATGAAATAAAATGAGTGGAAGTTAATGAAATCAACTAGTGAACATCCTTTCACTTTCCTAACTGCTCCTGCACAATGAAACATATGATCAAGCATGATGAATGTGCTTTATTCTTTGACAACCTTATACTTCTGCAACCTTTCGTCTACCTACCCTTTACTTACCCTAACCTTTTTTCTTCACTTAATTTTGGTGCATTTAAGCTAGTATACCCTTTATTTCCTTTTTATTTTGAAAATATTTAAAAAACTAACTAGTAGCATTTCAAACCACACCTATAATGATTATGGAAAATTAAATTACACTCTAAAGTAAAAATAATTCTGTGCATATTCCGTCATTTTTACCTAAACTTCAACATAATAAAATAAGTAAATCCTTATCCTTCAAAATAAATCCTCCAATGTTTACATTGGAAAGCAAAATCCTTAATACTTTGGAACTAGATGGTCCGAAACTCCGCACCTTGGATATTAATAGGTTTTTCCTTGTTTTTCATTTGTATTTGATGTAAGAAACATCCAAATTTACCACGCGGAAAGAGTAGCATAGTAATTCAGGTAATGAACAATAAACAATACAAACTACCCACATTGTAACTTGTAAGTGGAGATATCTATTAAAGTGATAGTTGAGTGGCGTACAATCTGTACTCCTCACAGGAAGACTAAGCATTGTCGTTCTCTCTTTAAATTCCTTTTTCATAAATAGCAGATAATTGTACTGGTAATATGAAGACTAAGTGGACCAACGTTGTTTGTTTTCATGTGTATATCTTCTGTTTTTTTTGTTTTATATATGTTTTTTAAAAACTTTGATGCAAAATGAGTTAATTTATGGATTAGAAGAATAATTTATTAATCAACGAGATGTTCTCACTAGAGTTGTGGATATAGTCATTAGGATAATTTAATTGTCTAAAGATGAATTTCATTTTCAATTTCTGGTTTATAGAAGGTTTGAACAAGAATATTAGTAAGAGCAAACCCCACACATATAGTGTTATCACTTAGAAATTTTCCCTAGAAGTTATCAAAACAAGGAAATGACTGAGGTAACCACAAACCAATCTTTTAAGTATAGGCTCTAGCCAACCTATGACTCATAGAGGGCTCTCTCTATATGTTTTAGTTTTGTTTGCTAAGATTTTAGGCTAGTTCTTAAAGTTGAGGGGGTTTTGGATTTGTATTGGAAGTTGGATGGTGGAATCCTTAAAAAAATGGATAGAATGATCTCTCTGGCTATTGGGCTAGGGAGTCAAAGAAGGGCAACAGAACTGGGATTAAATCATTAAAGGGAGTGTTCAATGGGCAAGCTAGCAGAGTAAAGCACCGATTTTTAGTTTGAATGGGTGAAATGATCTTAACCAAGGTGAGAGAGCACCTAACAATTCTCAAACCAGGATTAAAAGGAGGGACAGAGGTTAATCATGAGAAAAGAAAAATTAAGAATCCTTTACTATAGATAAAAGGGAAACTACCTCAACTAAGGAGCAATCATGAATTCCTTAACTTAGATAATTAGCAGAAAACATTAAAATGTATAATAGTTAAAACAGGGTGCAATGAAGCAAATTCTGAGATATCATTCCATATTAGAGCATTCAGATTTCAGATATATTTATGATTATGAAAAACTTATAAGGAAAATAACATCACAAGAGAAAATACTTGTTGTTTTTCACACTACACATGGATCCAGTGAAATGTATTTTCTTTATTCATTAATCCAGCTTGTTGGTCCAAACAATGATACACTAGCTTACAGTCTTCGATCAAAAAATCTATAGAAATGTATAAGAATCCACACTACATACTTCGATTTGTGAAGTATTTATACAAAAATTAATACAAAATATCTCAAACTGATTTGAGATTAAATCTACGAAATATAAATGTCTTCTTGCAAGAAGATAGAGACAGATAATGAATTGTTTCATGTTGTCCCTTTTTATTTGTTACTGCTGGTTGTTATGGTTGGATTTGTAGTCCTTTATGCTGGCTTGCAGTTGTGGAGTTTCACGCTGGAGTTTTCTTTACTTTATTCTTTAACCTGATACTCTTTGAACTTGAAGTGATGTTTTTACTTGTTTACATGGTTGCTCTGTTTTTACTGTGTAGTAACTTTTTTGTTGTAAATTCATCACAGTAAATCAGTCATAGTCTCCCACCATTCTGCATCTAGTAATTTTGCATTCATCATCCTCCTATATATCTCATCACCTTCAATATACTTTTCAAAATTGGGTTTGGGGAGAAATAAATGTTTGACCTCATGTTCCAAAAAAAACAAGTTTTCAAATGTGTCATATAACATTTTGCTTGTTGGCAAGGCTTTTATGGATGAAGAAATGGCTTGTTCCTTAGCCAATTTTTTGAGGTTATCACCATAGTCCAACTATGTCATGAGTTTGTCGTTGATAACCATGGGACTGGATAGGCCTTCCTCTCTCAAAATATGGAATTTAGTCATGAACATATCAATGGCTACCTGCATATTGTGGCACTTTTCTTCCAATTTGAGCATCAGGTTCCTTTTGGAAAGTACCTTCCTTATTTCTAAAATGGTCGTAGTCCTATCTTGTATATTCAGCTCATGGAACTCATATATATTCTTTATGTTGAGGAAGTGGATGAGTTTATGCATCCTCTGGCTTATCTCCCAACTCCTCCTTCACTTTTTGGAAATATGTGAACTTGGGGGAATTGGTACTTGGGCAAATTTGACTCCCACAGGGCAATTTCATCAGCATGGTTAAGGAACCTATCCCTACTTTGGTAATGTACTTTGAGCAAGGGCTCTTTAGCAGAGGTATTCTTTATTTGAAAATCCTTCTCAGCTAAAGGAGGGTGGTCCAGGTCCAAGTGAGGTGTAGAGATGGACCTTACATCCATTGCAATTGGGGCAGCCATACTCAGTTCTTGTGGATTTGAGTGTGGGGGTGATTCATAGTTTTTAGGGCAACGGGGGTTTTACATAATGGTTATGGCTCAAAGTGTTAAAACGAAAGTAAATGGTGGTTGATGGTGGCTGCATAGGTTCGTATGGTTCAGGTACGAACTGATGGATGAACTAGGTTGTCTGTAGCGTCTGTATAGCAATGACGGAGGTCTGTGAGTGAATTCATTGTTTGCATGGGTCGCAATGGCTTTTTGGAATTCTTAATAAAAATTGCGTGAAAAGAGTGAAAATAGGGGTAAATGGGCTTTTATAGCAAAAACGGTTAATTTTTGGTGGGTTCATTGATTGATGGACAGTGATGGTTTTCGGTTGAAAGGGGGAAGTGGTTTGGGAGGTCCATCGCACCACTTTTGTGGTGCAGGCGGTATTCGGGAGGGGTCGCCTGCTCCCATTCATTGTTTGACACGTAGCATCGGGGGTCGGGAGGAAAACCACCTTATCAAGCGGGTAAAGGGAGGATATCGGGTTAGCCTAATATGGATGCTAGCTATTGGATGAGTGTGAGGGAGATCAAATGGTGATCGGGAGGTGAAGTTGAGCGGTGATTTATACAAAATGTTTTTGGGGGCCCCATGGGTCTAATCACCAGCGGTATATGATAAAATCAATACTTAATTTCGTCGGGGGCGCTTTAATCAGGGATTAAGGACTGTGGGTGGGGCTTTTTAATATATTTGTGGGATATGGGGTAGTAATATAGTTTATACACAAACTAAGGGGTGGGGTTAATTTATATAGAGGACTTAAATATATATGGGACAATGTGTTTTTTGGAAATTTAAATAATAAAGGTAAAAATTTAATATGCGGTGAAATGAGTGGAAGGGGTATTACACTTAGGTATATGAAATGTTGTGTGATTTCCATATACTTAATATTTAGGATAAATATGTTAGGTGGGTTTTGTACATAAAACATGTTTATAAAGGGGTTTTCCTAGGCAAGAGAACTTAACCTTAGGAAAAGGGGTTTTGTGAGGAGGATGAATGAATTATAAGGGAATTTAACACCTTTCCTTCTTAAGTCATCAAGTCGAGGGTCTGGTCCCACCAAAAGTCAGAGAAATACTCTGAGCCTTTTTGACTTAAAAAACTATAGGTATTAATATTTTTATTATGAAAGGGAAGTTAGTGAGTGTCATAGGGGTTAAAATGAATGAGGGGATGTTAAGTAAACTAAATTGTGAACCATTGCTTTTGTTTTCTTTACCACTTATGCATATTTAAATGATGCATTTAGAGAAATGACATAAGTTCTTTCTTGTATCAAATGACATGATATTTCTGCAACCTTTCTACAACTTACCCACTTACTCATCCTACCATTTTTTTCTTCACTTTTTTTGGGTGCATTTAGGCTAGCAAACCCTTATCAATCTTTTTCTTTTCTTTACAAAATAAACTATCTACTTCTAACATTATATCATCCAAGGGCTCAGATTAAACTGATGAGCTCCTTTTATTCACTCTACCTATCTAATGATCTGCCAAGATTATACTATTTTATCAGATTTATTCACTACCTATGAACATAAAATTCAAAGCATGAAATAGCCAAGTTTAAATAATTTGACTATCATGGATTGTGTCATAAGTAACAAGCTGCACACAATCATTTATTATGCATAAAAAGTCAATAGTAGTGGCATTTTGGCTTGCACACTTTCATGGTCTCTTTTTGTCTTTTGGGGTTCATATATTTTCTTATTTTTCTTTACCTTTTTCATTATTTTTGTCCTTTGATTATTCTTTTAGGACATACCCTCTTTAAATATTTAAATTTTTTAATATGGAAAACATTTGCAAAAAGCAAAGGTATGTACAATATTACAAGGCTTAACCTTAGTCATTGAAAATTATGAATCCTATTGGTATAGGAACCTAACATATAGTAAGATTAAATCTTACAAAGATTAACTAACGAATACTAAAAGTGTAGTTTGTTTATATTAAAGCCAAACACTTTGCATATTAAACATTTTTATGGTATGATAAAGTGGAGATGTAGATGTGCTAGTTTTCTTTCTTAGTGTACTTCCATATTTTAACCCTATTGAAGTGACACTAAGGCTATTTTTGTCATAGATTTCAGTAGAAGATGAGTTTGCAACAATTTTCTATGTAGATATCCATTTTCATCATTGCCTTGTTTTATACCTATCATATGTTATCCCCAATTCATCATTAATTAGAGATAAGAGAGTGTTGATTTCAATGAAAGCATTAATATGAAAACTAATCATGTGTTAGAAAATTGGAAAACCGTTGACCACACTACCCATTGCTCACAGTTTCACGTCAAATGTGATTTTCTCGAGTGGATAATGACTATAGATCTCTCCAATATGAGTCTTCCAAGGCCATTTCCTTATTAGGTCATAGAATTGTCACCCGTGTGTTTGCTCAGCATCTCCAATAAGCACATCAATGGGAGTCATGGGGGCTTCACTATGGCAACAATACCATACTAGGTGCATTCATATTGGGGAATATATATTGAGGAAAACAATGACATAATATGTTGGGGTATATATAGGGGGTAAAGGGTTTTTATATTGGCGGGTATAAAAAATGGAGCTCAATGTTAATTAAAAAATATAAATGGGTATAAAAAAATGTTAATAAAAAAATTGGATAGCTACAATATCTAGTGAAAATAAGGGTTTTTTTATTTGGGAAACTATATTTGGTTCGTATTGATAGGAGGTTAAATAATGTTATTTTTAGTCAAATTAAAGGGTATTTTTTAGTATGTCAAAAACTTATGATATGTTAGAGGTTCATTGAGAGAAGCCCCTTTGGTGGGATCCTTCCCTCCGGCATGTCAAAATTGAAGAATATAGAGGTTGTCAACATCTCTTGCAATGGATTTTCAGATCTATTGCTACTAGATTTAAGCAACATCCAAAAACTTTTATTGCTTGATGTCACCTCTAACATCCTCAATGGAAGCTTTCCATCCAATATATCAAAATTGAAGAACATAGAGGTCCTTGGAATCTATAATAACTATTTTCCATGGGCACTGGGCCACTGGATTTAAGTTGTCTCTAGAAACTCTTGTCTCTCAATGTCTCCTCTAACATCTTCAATGGAAACCTTCCTTCCAACATATCGAAATTGAAGAACCTATAAGTACTTGATGTCTCTAGAAAAATTTTGTCAGGAGCACAACCATTGGATATGAGCTATCTTGTTAATCTTTGGCATCTTCACTGAGGACTTACTAACTTTTATGGTAACATTCCTAATATGGGAAGATGAAAAATCTAGAGATAATGTATTTGAAATTAGGCAATATCTTGAGTGGAAATATACATGTGGAATTCTCAGAATGGAACAAACTTAGAGAGCTAGATATTTCAAAGAATAGTCTACAAGGAATAATTCTATCATTGATTTAGAATTTGCAAAATTTGGAGGTTCTGTGATTTTCATATAATGATTTCACAGGTGTCCTACCTCAATAAATGGGTGTAAGTAGAAAGCTACTACAAGTGGATGTTTCTTCTAATAGATTGATTAGTTCCATCCCTCTGAATATCTACAACAATGGAAGGTTGTGAAAAATTTAGCACACAATAAAATGCAGTCACAACCGTAGTCTTACAAACATATATCAAATAAAAAACATATAGTTGACCATTACAACCCAATATTTAATAGTTCTATAATAGTAGCCTGTTTTACAACAAGAGAAAGCTACAAGGTAACATTAACAATAATAGAAACATGTAAGCTAGAATAAAGTAATAATGAGTAGTAGAGTGAAACAAAGTAACAATTATTACTTAACAAAATAACCTTACAATAAAAACAAAGTTAAACATAGTATCAACTTTAGCAAAATTAATTGTATAGCAAAAAAAATAATCAAGTACAACTTACAACAAAAAACAAGTAACTACAACAACATGTTACATAAATAAAATCACTTCACTTTTCATTTACAAAACCCTCTTCTTTTGTCCCTTAAATCAATGCTCTATTAAAAGCATACTTTGTTACACTCATACTATGTTTCAATTAGTTAGAAACATTTGTGCTACGTTGCACCTAACCAATGCTTACTTTCAGTCATTCTCTATTGCATTTAGATTCATACCTAATGATGAATGTGTTGCTTAAAATAAAAAATCAAATTAATTCTTCATTGTTAACCTTTAAGAATCTCAAATGGTTGTACTGGTGGTGCCCCTTCAAAATTTTATGAGTTGAGGCAGTGTTCACCTTTAAGATTTCAATCAGCTAAGGTGGTGGATTCTGTAACAATGTTTCTCTTTTAAATTTCAATAGGCTAAGGTGGTAATCTATGATAACTTTGGTTTTAAAGGGTGAATTCAGTGATATAATTACTACTCTAGCATTCTCCCTCTTAATTATTTCACCAAAAAACAAAAAATTGTTGTTACACCGAAAATATTGTTACACTCAAAATCGATGTAAGAGTGAAATGTTGTTACACCATACATACTACTATATTTTCCCTATGATTTTCAAACAATTCTTTTTCCAAGGGTTTTGTAAACATATCTACAAACTAATCTTCTGATATGCGAAACTCCATACTAATTTCATTACTATTTACTAATTCTTGAATGTAATGATACCTTGTATCAATATGCTTGTTATTTTGATGAAAAACATGATTTCATGTAATATAATAGTGGATACATTATAACAAAAAATATGAGATGGGTTTTGCTATTCGTGCAACAAATTAACCAAAATTCTTCTTATCCACATAATTTGACATCTTTTTGTTGTTGTTGCAGCATACTCGGCCTCAACAGATGATAAAGTCCCAAAAAAAATGCTTATTTGATGCCCATGCTACTGCACCCGATTGAAAAATGAACACATCCATATGTGCTCTTTTTGTCATCAAAACCACCTACAAAATACTATCTATATATCTAATCAACTTAAATTTAAAATTAAGTATAAAATATATCATAATTTATTTTCCAATTAAATATCTTAAAATTATTTTTCTTGCTCAACATTAGGTACTCTTCAAGGAATCCATAATTATGGAAATTAAACTTACAACAAACATTATATTAGGCATTCAAATAGATTATATTAGGCAGTAAAATACATGATACTTTCAACCAATTCCTTATGCAATCTCATATCAACATTTGAACCTTGATCCTTTTTATGAAGCTTTGTACCAATTGCAATTGGTATTACATATGGCTTATAATTTTCCATCCTAAACCTTTTTAGTATATATTTTTCATACTTATATTGAAAAATAAAAATGTCATATTCAGATTAAGTTATTTCAATACCAATAAAATATTTCATCATCCCTAAATTAGTCATCTCAAACTATGTTTTCATGGTTTTTTTAAAATCATCTATTGAAAGATTTTAGTGAAAGTCAAATCATCAACATACAAGTAAATATCAAAAATTTATCTTCTTGATTATAACCTTTGTATACAGGTTGGTTCTACTTGGACTCCACTGAATCCTTTATTTTCAAGTTATCATCATTTCTATTGTACCATACTCATTGCTTATTTCAATCCATAAAATTCTTTATTTAACATATATATATACTTTATCTTCCTATCCATCAATTTAATATCCTTGAGGTTATTTCACATAATCCTCTTCTTCCAAAACTCCACTTAAAAATGTAGACTTAACATCCATCTAATACATTTTCCATTTGTTTTGTGTTGCAACAGCTAACATCATCCTTACTATATCAAGTCTAGCTATAAGTGAAAAAGCTTCATAAGAGTCAATGGTGGGTTGCTAACTAAACCCTCGAGCTACAAGTCTTGCTTTATGTTTCTCAACTTCACCTTTAGAATTCAATTTTGTCTTGTAAATCCATTTAGCACCTATATTATTTTTACCTTCAGGTAGGTCTACAGGTTCCAAACTGTTATTTTTTTCTATGGCATCAATTTCTTCATCCACAACCTTTACTCAAAATTCCTCTGTAACAATTTCTTGAAAACTGAAATGATCATATGAAATTAATGGAAACTTTGAAACTTGATATATTTCATCATTTTTCTAATGTAATTCTCTTGCACTTCTATTCTTTTTACCTTTAATTTTGTTTCTTAGTGTAGGATTTGATTCATTACTTACCTTTGATCTCGCTATTTTATATCCACCATAATTTAATGGTTCACTAACTGCTTGAGTTCTCTGTGTCCTGAACTATAATGCACTGACTCTTGGTGATTTTTTGTTGAAATACTTGCATTAGGTGAATGTACATATGGAATAAAATGTCCACCATGTACATCTTGCTCATCTCCATCAAATAATATATCTCCCTCTATAAAAGCTTTATGTATGCCTCCATCCCAAGCCTCTTATTCCTTTAATTCAACATATCTACTAATAATATACGTATTAGTGATGGGATTATAGAGTCTATATGCCTTAGACTCATCAATGCATCCAATAAAGATAAAATTATCACTTTTTTCATCCCACTTCATTGTCATCTCTTAAGTACATGTGCACAAGTCACACACCCAAAAATTTGCAAATGAGATACACTACAACTCTTTCCATTCCAAGTTTCTTCGGGAACTTGGTAGACGTTATTTGTTCAAAATGCTTGAAGCCATAATCATAATGGCTTAATTTTTCTTTTAGCTACTCCATTTTGTTCTGGAGTATAAAATGTAGTAAACTATATCTTGATTCCATGCTACTAAAAAAACTCAATGAAATAATTTAGCATATATTCACCACCTCCATGTGATCTTAAAATTTTCATATATTTTCCACTTTTCTTTTCAACCATAACTTTAAACTTTTTGAGTAAATTAAAATCTTTGTATTTTTGTTTCATAAGAAAAACCTAAGTTTTTCTACTAAAATCATGGATAGAACTTAAAAAAATAATCATTACCAGCTAATGAGGGTGTTTGTATCAACCCACACAAATCCATAACTTTATAATCATTGAAGGAGTCAGATAGTTTATTTCTCATTATAAGTGGAAACATTCTATTCTTTGTCATCTTCATCCTTTCTATCAACTGCTTACTTGGATACTTATCAATGATTCTGCACACCTTGTTCTTGAACAACATTGCGTACATATTTTCTCTATTACTTCTACATTTCTCAATAAATTGCATTTTAAAGTAGGTACAATATAATACACATCATCAATTGCTCTTCTTTCACCACTTCTAGTATATATAATAATCAGTTCTTTACCTTTAACACATACCTTATTATCGTTGCTCAATTTCCCTCAAACTCAATACTAGTGTCCATAATGGCAAACAAATCTATGTTTCTAATCATGCGACTGTTTCAGGCATTGTCCAAAATCCAAACGAAATTTGAAATTTCTTGGGTCACATTATAGGTCCAAAATATTGGCTTCTGATTAAACTATTCTATGATGTGTGCAGGCTGCTTACCAACATCTTCCTGCTTCTTCCAACACTTATTATCAAAATGAAAATACTTTTTTCAATAATAACATTATACCTTAGACTTAACATACCTTTGAGTTCCTTACTGCCAAGTTTTACTATTAGTTCCCCTTAAATTAAAAGGGTATTGTTGACACTCGTCAAATTCAGAATTATCTTTGCTTCCTCTTTGATCAACTATTTTTCCTCCTCTTCCTTTATTACTAGACCTTCCTCTTCCACTTCCTTTATTAAATTGAAGTTCAATTTCGAAGGCATTGTCTAATGAGATATCATGATATCAAGTGATCTTGGATTCATGTACAATAAGAGAACCACTCAACTCATCAAATTTCATTTTACTAAACTCATCTATGGATACAACCACAACTTCAAATTTATTTGGTAAACTTCAGAGGAATTTCATAATGATTTTCTCATTTGAGTGGATTTATTCATACCATCTCAAGTGATTAATAATACTCATAATAAACTTATCCACAGTTTCATTATCTTTCATTTTTAAATTCTAAAAAACTCTTCTCAAACTCTATAACTTAACATTCTTAACTTTGGATACACCCTAATAACATGATTCAAAAGTGTCACAAGCCTTCTTTGAAGACTCTACGCTTGACACCTTTAGAAATGTGATATTGTCTAAGCCTTGTAGAATAGTACGAAGAGCTTTGATATCCTTCCTTATGTTCTCCTTCAACAAAGTACTCTCAACATTTGATAGAGCCATCTTTATTACATGACCAA
>APFE031291318.1:0-17436 GCA_000404065.3 Pinus taeda
CACAGACCTTCTCTCACCCTGTGAGTCTAGCTTCTTGATTGAGCACTGGAAGCTATCTGTCTGGTAGTACAAGAATAAATGATAGATGTATGAGGAATATCTGAATATTGCCTCCCTGTCCAGCCTTGTCAATTGGTCATGTATCTAATTGGCAATGTACTTGGCATAATTGTATTTCATAGCAGGGGGCTTCATCAGGCTGTATGCAGAGAGCATGACCAGCACAGTTATATCAACATGTTTGTTTGTGGTGAACCCCAGCACAGAGGTCAGCATGTCTATCAGTAGCTTTCCAACCTCATTGAAATCTTCATAGGAGGAAGGAGGTGGTCCAGAGGGCTGGCAGTCTGCCTTCATGAATTTCCTAGCTATTGCAGCAATGTCTGAATCAGAAAGTCTAGAGCCCTCATCTAGAAAATAGTTCATGGAGAAGGGGTATAGCAACTGGGTCTGTTTGTAGTTGAGCATCTAGTTGATGGAGTCTGGAGTTATATAGAAGAGGATGCTCCCAGATGGAGACTTCACAGCCCTGAGTTTCTGGTCATATTTCTATGCACATAGGTGGATGATTTCAGGGAAAATGTTGACCGAAGGTAGAAAGTAGGTGGGTAGATTAGATTGCCAGACACCATACAGGTCACTGCTGTCCAAGTGACTATTTCTTAATTGGCAATATGTCTACAAATGGTTTCTCTCTGCCACAAAGTCTGTGATGAGGGCATCACTGTCCACCAATGGTATAGCTTCTAGCTCTCTGTTGGGTGGATTTATAGGCAAAACATCCAGAGCAGCTAGAGTGGCCATTGTCTTGGTCTTGCTGGTGGTTTACTGTGTTTCAAGCTTGATGTGAGTGCTGAGGAATGGCTTACTGCTCTCTGTTTGCAGTGAGCAGTGTTGGCAGTTCAAGAAGGTTGTCACAAGCTTAATGAATCTGTGGGGCACTCTGTTTTGAGGAAGCAGAGTGTTTTTGAGCTGGTTAGCTGGTTATTTGCAGAGAACTGCATTAGCAGAGGTGAGGGAAATGTCAATTTAGTTCTACTAGCCTGTGGCTTGGGTTTTTTAGTTGCTTCTTGTGAAAAACAGGTAGATTTCACCGTGGGTCATGGGTTTCCTTGGGACTTCCTTCGTGCAGGGGTTTCTTAGGTAGGTTTTAGAGGTGAATTTCAACAATGTGGGTCCTTTAACTGAGTTGCTTAAGCAGGAAAACAGGATTTATATGGAGAACAGTGGACAAGAGGGTGCTTGCGGCAAAATACCTGGTTTTAATGGCGTACGAGGCGTTTGCACCAGTCGAACTGGCTGAATTGCAGGTGGTTGGGTTGACAATGGAGGCGGTAGCAACTTTGGCGGATTACTTTTGCTTTTCGACCGTTGGAAGTTGAAATTCTCTTTCAGTGGAGCTCCGGGCGTTTGTAGAAAATAATGCAAAATTACGGTTTTTTACACCTTTTTATGCATTTTCAGCATATTGGCGCCTTTTTGTGATGACGTCATGCTGATGTCATCATGGGCCCAGGTACGGACAAGGTGACGTGGCAGGTGACGTGGGTGCCCAGGTGGCACTGACACGGTGGCAGGGTGGACAGGGCGACGTGGAGGGTAGGGGTGACGTGGAGGCATGGTGGTGGCAAAGTGGGGTGACGTCACGTTGACGGGGGCGTGACGTCAGCGTGGAGGGTAGGGTGGTAAGCGGTCTCCCCGGCAGGCTCTTGGGCGGTAAGTGGTTTGGAGGGGGGGGGCAGCGAACAACCCCGGCGCCTGACGCGTGGCGGGGGTACGGCGACAATACCGCCCATCCCCCGGACGCAAAAGGTCGGGCGGTTGTGGTTGAAGATCGACCGCCCACCGTAGGATGGGCGAGGTGGAAGATCTAACGGTGGGTGGCGATCTCTTGACCACTTTATTTTCTTGCCCTTTGATTATTCTTTTAGGGCATACCCTCTTTTCATTTTTTAATTTTTTTGTAGTATGTACACAAAATATGGAACTTTTGCAGCCTGCAATGATGAACATATTTGGCCCTTCCACTGTCAATCATGAAAGATGAAACCTATTGGTATAGGAACCTAACAGGGTACCCAACCAAGATTATCACTGATAATACAATAACCTTCAAATCTAAGAGAATGATTGATTTTTGTAACAAATACCATATAACTTTGGGCCATTCCACAACTTATTACCCCCAAGTAAATGGACTAGCAGAGTATTCAAATAAAAGTTTGGTAAATATCATCAAAAAACTATTAGAAGACAACAAGAAAACATGGAACAAGAAGTTAGTAAATGCCTTATGGGCAGATAGGCTAACCACAAAGAAATCCATTGGTACTAGTCCTTATCAATTAGTTTATGGAATGGAAGTTGTTTTCCCATCTTCCTTGGGAACACCAGTGATGAAGCTACTCCAAGAGTTGCAGGTTGAACCAAATGACATCCAAAGAAGAATCAACCAAACAATTCACTTGTAGCAGACCAGGGAAGAAGTGTACATTAGATATCAAGTTTTGCAGGAAAGGATCAAGAAGGTTTTTGATAAAAGGACTAAGGCAGAAGATTTTTACCTAGGAGACAAAGTTTTGAAATGGGACTCAAGAAGAAAGGATAAAGGCAAACATGGGAAATTTGATTTCCTATGGAAAAGCCCATATGTCATCTATGCATTCAGAGGTAATAATTTTTTCTTCCTCAGAGAAATGGATGGCACAGAAGTAGAAGGAGGACCAGTTAATGGTCAAATGCTTAAGCACTACATTGAACCTAGTTACTGATTCCACTAATCATTTGTACATATTATATTTTTCAAAGTTTAGAGTTGATTGGATAGTGATTCTTTGGAGTTGAAGCCTGAAGAGAAGGCCCTAAGCTTCAAATGTTTTACTTTCATAAATAGCAATAATGTGGAAAAGTAAAAAGGGAAAAAGTTGCAGAGTGACATCACAGAAATTCAGAAGGCCATTTATCTACAAGTTCTTGACATTTCACGAGGAAATGCCATCCCCAAGTGGAGCCACTTTTAGGTTCCTATACCAATAGGAGTCATAATTTTTAAATGGCTGAAATTAAACCTGTAATCTGTACATACCTTTTCTTTTTGCAAATGTTTTCCATATTCAAAAAAAAAAAAAAAAAACTAAAAATTTAAAGAGGGTATGTCCTAAAAGAAAAATCAAAGAACAAAAAGAATAAAAAGGTCAAAAAAAGATGAAAATATGAACCCCAAGAAAAGAAAAGACCATGAAAGTGTGCTAGTCAAAATGCCACTAGTATTTACTTTTTATGCAGAATAAATGATTGTGTGTAGTTTGTAACCTATGCCACAATCCATTCTAGTCAAAATGTTTAAACTTGGCTATTTCATGTTTTCAATTTCATATTTATAGATAGAGAATAAAAATGTGACCAAAAAATGTAATCTTGGCAGATAAGTAGATTAGGTAGAGTAAATAAAAAAGAGCTCAACTGTTTAATCTGAGCCCTTGGATGTAATAAGGTTGGATTTAGTTAGGTTACCATTGTAAAGAAAATAAAAATGTTTGATAATGGTTTGCTACCTCAAATGCACCGTAATAAAGAGAAGTAAATATGGTAGGATGAGTAGATGGGTAAGTAGAAGAAAGGTTGAAGAATTGTGATGATTGTTAGACAAAAGCATATTTATCACCCTCATCATGAAATTTCTAAGTATGAATGAGAAATTGGACTTGCATAAAGTTCTCAAAGTCAAATTGATTAATTTCCCCTCACTCCTTTCACCTTTTACTTAACTAATTTCCCACAATAAGGTTGAAGTACCCAGAATCTTAAGTCGAAGGGGCTCAGAGCATTTCTCTGACTTTTGGAGGGACCAGACCCTTGGCACAATGACTTATAGATCTTAAGTACTAAAATCCCCTCATAAACATTTACCCCCCTTCAGTTCATTCATTTTCCCTAATAAAAACCTTTTCCTAAGGTTAAAACTCTATTTTCCCTAAGGAAAAGCAATTACCCCTAGGGATACCCCCTTTTATGGAAAACCCACGAAAACACACATAGCCTAAGTTATAACGTTTCTATGTAAAAAGAAAATGAATTACAAAAACACATTATGCTTAGTGCAATCCATTTTCCACCTTTTTCATATTAACTTCTTATTTTATTTATATTTACTAATTCCCAAAAAAAAACCTTTTTCTATATTTTATTAAATCCCTTTAAATATTAATATCCCTACCCAAAGTTTGAAATATAAACTTTAATTTATCCAACCGCGACTAATGGACATAATTAATCAATCTGCCATTAACTAAATTCAACCCATTAAGCTAAAACTATTGTGTTTAAATTCCCGTCGGACCCCTCCATTACCTTCCTTGCAACTGTTATGAAACCAGCTCAAGAAAAGATAGAAAAGATAGATCAACGCCTTAGAATTCAGCCTCTTCGAGGAGGCAACCTCCTTTACATTACATAAATGAACAATTCTTGGATGATTCAAATGACAAAACCTCCTTTCTATATATAGGAGTCTAAGGAGTCACAATATAACCTAGCTGACCTAACAATATCAATATAAAGCCACAAAAAAAACAATAGAGGGATTCTATGGGGCACAATAATAACAATATGGGGATAATAGGGGCACACCAATATTAATAAGGGATGCAACTACAATATTAATGGGGTAATCACTAGTATTATAGGGACCCAACAAAAACTCCCGTGCCCGACCACCACATGATCTCCCCCCCCCCATCCAACAGCCCATGTTGATATCGGAAGGGCTCGAAATCTGAACGATACTAGCCCAAAATGGGTTGTTTTCCGTTGGGCCCCGTAGGCAACGTGGCGCTCAATGAATGGAATTGGGTGGCCTCCCCCCAATATCACCAAGCACCCAAAGGTTGTGTGAAGTAAACCACTTACCGCTAGCTTGCTACCCGCCAAAATAGTCACTGTTCATCTTGCTACGCAACAAATGGTCACTGTACACGGTACCCACCAAATTGACTTTTTGTGCATAAATCCAAAAAAGCCCCAAATCATTGTTTTTATCATTTTTAACTATAATTTTCCATGCACGTGCCTGTGAACGTTGAAAGCCATTAACCCACATACAGTTACATTCTAAAGATGCAAAAAGATTCCAAATTTCCTTCCAGCCTGATTAAACCTTTTCAACTGTTCAGAATCACCAGTTAACCAGTTCAGAACCAGTTTTATTCAATTCCATGTATTGAAGCCAGAATCCTTTGAAAGCCCTGTAAATTTTTTAACCAGTCTCTAAGTTTTCTTAATTGAAATTAAAGGGAACTTTAGTAACATAAAACCCACTTGGAATTGAACCCCCATTACCTCAAAAAAATGAAAATTTACCGTCCCCATTCTTAAATCCATAAGAACTAAGAATGGTTGCCCCTATTGCCATGGATGTCAGGCCAATTACTACTCCTCACCTAGACTTGGACCACATTCCCCTTACTGATAAAGATTTCCAAATCAAGGACACCTCTATCCTTGAAACCCCTATCAAACTATACTGTCGATACAGAGACCAATACCTAAACCATGTTGACAAAATAGGTCTTTGGAGTCTAATTTGCCTAAGAATTAATTTCCTGAGATACACATTTTCCCATAAATCATCCATTATTTCCATGCAAACTACATTCCTAGTCAAAGAGCAGTAATGTCCCCTGATCAAACCATACTTTTCACCATCACTGCCAAGTCAATCAATGAAATGTTGCAACTACAACCTAGGCAAAACTTAACCCCTATTTCAATTGGATACCTACTAGACAAATTTTCCAAGATTACCACTGCCAAGCTTACTGAAATGTTCCGAATCTTCATTAGGGAGGAAAAGTATATCCCAACATATCCTCCTCCATATGTGGCTACCATATTTTCCCCATTTGGTCAAGACATAGTAGCAATGATTTCTTGTGTTTTAGGCTATACTACCAGTGAGTACATAGATGAAATAATCTTAGCCTTTATGTCCATTTTCACTCCAAGACAGCCTGTTATTGTAATGTATGATTATGCCAAATACATAGTTGATATGATGCATGACCAATTCCTTAGAATGAGTAATGAAAGGGTATTAAAGTATTCTTCAGTTTTATACCATCTTTATCTATATTACCAAGCTGACAAGTTCCCCTTCACTCTCCAAAAGCATGATACCAAAGGTCATCCTAGGTCAATGATTTTTTGGACTCCTTTGATCCACAAGTATGAATCACCATACCCATACATAGACTTCATAGATCTCTTTGTACATCTAGTAGTGACCATGCTGCTAGGAAGTCTTCCTCCAAGAATCAAATATCAGGACGATCCTTCAGTTGTCAAAACAACACAAAGTGGCAGATTGGTACTTGTACCAAAATCACACAGAAATTAGGATATATAGCTATGAGTTGGCCCCATATAAACTACCCAGATACCTCCTAATGAGGTTATTTTCTCTAGAGTACTACAGGCAGATAATCAACTTAGATGAGGTGCATTTTTAAGGCCAAAAATAAGGCCTAGCTCAGAATCAAAGATCAACTAGGCCCCTTTCTGTGTAATAGTAGAGAAGTTGGAAAAGAAGCTGAACAAATCCTTCAAATACTTAAACTAAAACAAATCTTCATTTGGAGATATGATCCTTGTGACTTCATCTACAACAAAAGACAGAAAAACAAGATGGCTCCCTACATTCACCACCGAATCCCTGACATAGAGAAATATGCAAATCAATCTGAATGGATGGAGAATACTTTAGTGAACAGGGATAGCACTCAAGTAGCAGTTGAAAATACTCTAATTGATTTAGAGAAAAGGATTGATGAAGGTTCTTTCCTGCAGGTGTCAGGAGAATCTCAAGTCCAAGGAGAATCACAGGCACTAACTGAATCACAAGCCCAGGGAGAATCACAGGTACAAAGTGAATCTCATATAGAAGAAGAGTCACAGGTGCAAGAAGAGTCAGAACAACCAAACCTATCAGAGGAATTAAATCAAATAGGTATACAACAACCCACTATGAGTACTCCCCCTAACTTGCAAACTCCTCTAAATGAGGATAAAAGCCTCAAAAGGAATAGGGAAGAGGCCACTACATCAGGTAGAACAACCACACAAACATATGTAGAGACCAACCTAGTCAAAAGGCAGAGGTTAAATCCTGTTTGAGAATAGGAATTTATAGAAGAAATTGTTGGGGCCACCAGCACAGAAAGAGAAAGAAGCAGGCCTGCCATTCCCTCTAAGGGCACACTAGAACCTTCCACATCAAATACTTAGATGTTGGAAAGACAACAGAGTGTTGAAGTGTCCTCCTTTAGGATGCTAGCTGACAGGGATTAAGACATTAGAGAAAGGTACAAGGATATAAAGGCCAAGAATGAGAGGCTAAAAGCCCAGAATTATGCATAGTACCTAAAGATGGCACCTACAAACCAGACAAGGCTTTTGTCATCCTATCATGTGAAAGAGGGAAAAATGCAGATGACATTTATGAAGCCTACTACTCAACAACCAAGAACAGCAACGGACTTAAAAAGGGTAGATTTCAAAGTACTAGAAAAGGACATACATCCTATTGACTAGATTGAGTTGCACAAACATACAGGGGAGATTATTTACTCCACCTTGACAGGGAAAGCCATTGCAGCTCACCAATTGAAAAATTCCCTAAATAATATATCAGCTCAATTCTAATTGGAAAATGCCTCTTCATAGGCAAAAGACACCAAAATCAAGTCCTTAGAGGACTTAATCATTGAGTTGGGACATGATCCCAAAGATGTGAAGGCCATTGAAAGACTGATCAAGAAGAAAAATGATGACATAGCTTCTTTGAAGAAGCAACTAAAGATTCCACCCTACATCACCCATAGACAGCAGAAGTCCTAGAGACCCAGAAAGGACAAGAAGAGCTTATGAACTTGGTCCTAAAGCTAAATGACCAGTTGAAAGAAACAAAGAAAGAGAATGTTTTTATGTCCTAGCCTGAAGGATTTGCTATGAAAGGACATGAACATAAAGTATGCAAACTTGTGAAATCCTTGTATGGATTTAGGCAAGCTGATGAGCCTCATAAATGAGTAATTATATGGGCTCATTTTACCTCCTAACCTAGTCAAATCAACCATTCTCTTAGCTTATTGTATGATTTTCTGATTATATTTATGCTTATAGAGTGAGTTGAGTTAGATATGATGCCATGTGGTCTAATATGTGTTTAATGCAGACTATTAATGAATTTTGAGGTCAAAGACAAGGTTCCAGTGGACAAATGGCAACAATAACTTGAATTGGACAAAGGAGAGGACTTCTAGGAGGGAATCCCCCTCATTTATTAATCCTCACTTTGAATTCCCCTTCATTCAGCTCGGAGTACATGCAGCCAAGTCATGCACTAGAAGGAAGTTGAGAAAGTGGAGGATGCCTGATGATTATCTTGAGTTTTGGGAGCCAAGCCTCCCTGATTTTAAGGAAGCTATTGGTAGCTTCATTTGTATAAGTAGAGATGCATAGGGCCTCACTAGGGTCAGATTTTTGTCGGATTTTTTTTCGTATTTTTGCTTATGTAAACTCTGCTCAACTTCGAGCTTATTATTTTGTGACAGTTTCATGTAATCTTGTTATTGTTTTGGAAATGAAGATGGAATCCTTTTTGAGCTAGCACTAAGTTACCTCAGAGGGCTGAAGCTCTTGGGATAGGGCCCAATCCAAGAAGCCAAACTCCTCTTTACTTGTATTTGTATGTTCATTTCAGTTTGTAGATTAGGTTGTTGTTACATGTATTTCTTTTATGGTATAGAATAGGTTTCTTTTGATGATTCAGTAGTTTGCTTCCATTTGTGCTTTCTATAGCAGGTTAAGTAGTGATAAAGAAAAGATTCAAAAGGCTAGCAACAGTGCCATGGCCTCTCTTCCTCCCTTTGCGACCATGATTTAAGGCAAAGACCCTCTTGATACCCCAAAAACACAGATTTTCCTCATTCATAGGACTTCTAGTGTTTGCAGCTCTTTAGTTGGTTAATAGTCTAGTTTGCTTTGCTTCATAACTTTTTCATCATGCTCACTTCTTTATTTAAAATAGTATTCTTTCATGCTTTCCTTTCTTGCAACATTTCTCAGCATTTACTTTCATAGATCAAAGTTTAGACTATTTTGATGCAAAACTCTATTTTCTTAAATGCACTTCTTTCATTGCTTGCTTGATCTTATTGGTTGATTGCTAGTTGATTATGTAGTAGATCTATTCTACCATAAATCCATCCTAGCAGCCATCCCATCCTCCATCTAATCCATCCCCTACAGGTCACCCAAGTCTCCCCTCAATTCTGCCTTAGTTTCCTGCATTTTCCATAGAATTTCTTCGTCTCTCCTTGAGCAAATCCAATCATCTTTCTCTCTCCTAATGATTCTTGGTAGACCCTAGGTGCCCTAACACTTCATTCAAAACCTTCATCCACATTTTCCACCCACTCTCACACCTTCAAAACAATGAAAACTACTCTTGGGCTCCTCTTGTAGGCCTCCTGTAGAACGTTGTTTTTCCTCCTATAGATTTCCTGTGTCCTCTTGTAGATTTTCCTGTAGGCTTTCTTTTGAAGTTTGAGTGTGGGAAAAGTCTCCAAAAGGCCACCTGAGACCTCCTAGGACCCATCCACACCATCCTACATCTTCTCAAGTCCCAAAACTGCCTTCCAACACTGCCTATTCGCTACCACATCCACAAACAATAATTTACATGCATGTCAAATTCACATAAAAATACCTAAAAATCCAAAAAGATGTTTTTTTCTCATTTACTTCTAGAAATAGTTAGTTAGATGTTGTTTACTTCCTTGAGTAGGTAATGGCATTCTCTTCATGGTTTTCATAGTGCTTTCTGCAAAATTAGGATTAGTTGGTTAATTAGGATTTACTTGGTTTTCTTTACATTTCAGTCTTTCTCCTTTCTACAGTTACAGTAGTATTTGTAGAATAGTTTTTCTCTCCTTTCATCACATATAGAGCGTCTTCTGGAATCCATAGAAGTTGGCTTGAGCTCCTAGTGATCTTGCACTGGCTGACCAAGTGACAACTTGCAGTAAGAACTAGTACTTGTGCATACAACACCATCGCTTCCAAGTTTGTTACGAACTACCGGGTTGATAAGAGTAAAGTAGGCAGCTCAGGAGTTATAGCATTATTGCTGAAATACTAGTGCTCACCATCTTTTTGGCACTGTTTCTGGGGAAGCGTTAGAGTATTTTATGATGACTTCTTTCTTCTATTGTTTTCCTGCAACATTCTGCTAATAGTTTATTTCAGCAAAAGTAGACTAGTCCTTTCTTTTCCTTCAGTTCTACATTTCCTTACTTTCCTTTTCAATTCTACAAATTTCATTTCAACAAGAGTAGACTATGTAGGTTTTAACCCCGTACAGAAATTACCTACATACAAATTCTAAATCACAGGAAAAATAAAACTGCAAGAGCATAACATATAAAACACATATACACAGAGATTTCCCACTAGATCCCAAAATCGGGACTACCAACTTGATTTTTCATTATGTTCCTTTCAATGTTACAATACATATTTATACATGCCAAAGCATCCAATACCATGGATCAAAAAACCATCGCATCCAAAACCATGGACCGAAAACCATAGGTAGGTTAGTCATGGAAAGAATATAACACAACCCAACAGACTAGTCATTTCTTTTCCTTCAAGTTCTGCATTTCCTTTCTTTCCTTTCCAATCCTACAAATTTCATTTCGGCAAGTTCCCTTCAGCTAGTTGCAATTTGTTTTGATCAATCAATTTCAGTTTTGCGAGTACTATTAGTGTGGGGAAAAAAGAAACAAAAATCAACCAAAAATATTTCCTTTCATGCCTCGTAGGAATAGAGATAACTCAGGAAAAAATTTTCCCAACACCCCCACTACTTCACACAACCAACCTTCTCTCCTCTTCAATGGCTACGATTAAGAAGAAACCTTAGGTGAATAGCCAGACATATTTGAAGAACCTATAGGGGAAGAAGAAGAAGAAAACATTCCTTTGGAGCCAATGGCTAAACACAAAAGTGCTAGGGGGAATGGAGAGAGAATGGAGGGTACCTTTCCTATTCGTGAGACCAATGGGACACCAAAATGAAGAATATAAGCCATTCTGCCCTACCTCATTTCCATGGTTTGGCTACATAAGACACTGACACCTTTTTGTTTGAGTTTTTTGTTATTTGTCGAACCTATGACTATGTAGAAGATGAGCAAAAGTTGAAATTGTTCCCTTCTACTCTCAAGCATGCAGCCTTGCGCTGGTTCATGGGATTACCTGGCAATAACATCACAACTTGGGCTCAGATGCAGCAAGCCTTTAACAACAAGTATCGAGACTATTGTAGGTCAAAAGATACTAAAGAAGAAATTTTCCGAATGACTATAGGAAGTGATGAGTCCTTGGAAGACTATGAGGAGAGGTTCCAGCTCAATTACAAAAGGGTCGGGTGTACACTTGACCTTGAGTCTCTGAAGTTGGTCTTGCTCAGGGGAATTTGGGAAGATCTTTTAGACACCCTCCATCTACTAGCCGGGGGAGACATCTACCAACTATCCTATGAGGACATAAAGACTATTTTTAGAAACCATTCTAGAGTAGCTAGAAAGAAAGGTAGGGGGAGTCAAGCCATAGCCAGTACCTCTTCCTCTAACTCATCCATTAAAGGAGAAATTGGAAACATGTTGGAAGATTTCAAGAGTGAGATGTTGCAGAATCTTGCCATGCAAATGGATACCTTGCATATCAAAAGGAAACAAGAGGATGCAAAGAGGGCTTTAGCCATTTTTTTCCCTAGGTACATCAGAAGGCATCCTAGGAATGAATGCCCATTGAACTCTATAGAATTTTGTTCAGTCTGTGAAGAAAATCATTCTACAGACAAGTGTCCTTCCTTACCTAGACTTAAAGTTGTATATCAAGGGGCTGAGGGAGTCATTGAATAGCTCTATTACATAAACCAAAGGAGGTTGCATGGACCTAGACCATATCAGCAGGGGATGCAAGGGACATCTCAGGCATACTACAACCCCAACCAAGTCACTTCCATACCTTCTTCGGGCCCCCCTGCTCATCCTTCCTAGTCTACGCCTCCTCCTTGGTCCTTCACATCTCAATATCATGCCCAACCAGCCAACCATTCATTTCAATCCTATGCTCAGCCACCACCTCAATGGAATGCACCTCATAAGGAGTGTAGGCCCCAATACAACTCTCCTCCTACTCTTTTGTCTCCACCACCTGCCCAACCACAACCACTACCTCCTGCTCCTCTGAAGCAACCCAAAATGCCTGCCCAGCCGAATCTGAACCTGAAAAACAGACAAGCTCAGGAACTGTATAGTGGGGAACCATCATGCCCAACTTATGTTGTGGAGATTTAGAAAATTAACTTGAAATCTGGGAAATTTTTCCCAGACAGCTAGCCTCCACCCAGGGAGGTTGAGGAAGATAAAGAGGAAAGTGAACCTAAATCAATTCCACCCTTTCTTGAGAGACTATCCATGACAGTTCAGCCTACCCTAGAAGAAACTGAACTCATGGGAGAATTGAAACATTTATGTGTGAAGATACCACTTCTCCAAGCCATAAAATATGTGCCTATCTACAATAGGTTTATCAAAGAGAAGTGCTTTAGGCATCCAGAAAGGCACAAGAGAGATGCCCTAACCATCAATGTCATAGGGCAACTGTTCAACCTGATGTTGGGGCAGGTAATCTATCCAAAGTATCTGGACCCTAGAAGCCCAGTAGTCAATGTCCACATTAATGGCACCATGATCCCACACACCTTGATTGATTTAGGAGCTGCCATTAATGTGATGACAAAGGACACAATGCTCAAACTCAACCTCCAGGGCTCCTTGAGGAAGACCATGACCATGCTATAGTTAGCAGACGACTCCACTGTGACCCTTGAGGGTATTGTGGAAGATGTGATGGTCTCCATTGATCCTTGGGAGTACCCTACCGATTTCTTAGTTCTCCAGTGAAAGGCAAAGCTCACTAGGTATCCTCTCATTCTGGGAAGACCCTGGTTGGCTATTGTCAATGCCTACATCAGCTGTCAAGCTGGGAACATGACCATAAAGAAGGGGTATATGTCCAAGTAGTTAATCCTATATCCTCCTGCCCAACCCTTGCTAGACCATGGTCTACCCCTCCGGTTGGAGGAGGAAGATGAGGATGAAGTCTATTCTGCACCACATTGTGCATTAGAAATTGCCATGGGGGGGGAACCGCAAGATGAGGATGATATGATTGAAAATCGGATTTAGAATCCACCTCCCAGTGTATCACCATTAGAGGACATAGTAAGAGAAATCCAAAAAAAAACCCTCAACTGATCTCTGTGCGGTTGACTCCAATCCTCTCCGTGTTAAGAATATATATTTCGGCCTAGAAAGAACCTTGAAAATCAATCTGTCCCTATCCACTTCCCAAGAGAAGGAACTATGTAGCTTGCTAAGAAAACACCTAGATGCCTTCGCTTGGAGTTATAAGGAGATGAAGGGAGTGCACCCTTCAATATGTACTCATCATATATACATCAAGGAGGGTTGTAAGCCAGTCAGGCATCCTCAAAGGAGGATGAATCTAGCACTTACAGGTATTGTTAAGGAAAAACTATAGAAATTTCTTGATGCAAGATTCATCTATCCCATCTCTGACAGTGAATGGGTCTCTCCTTTGGTGATAGTGCCAAAGAAAAATGGTAACTAGAGAATCTGTGTCAACTATCAAGAATTGAACAAAGCCACTAAAAAGGACCATTTTTCCTTTACCTTTCATGGATCAAGTGTTAGACGGTCTGGAAGGGAAAAAGTTTTTCTCTTTCCTAGATGGGTTTAGCGGGTACAATTAGATTCAAATCAGCCCGAAAGACTAAGATAAGACCACTTTCACTTGTCCTTGGCGTACCTTTGCATACCGGGTCCTTCCTTTTAGTTTGCGTAATTCTCCAGCCATTTTCCAAACAGTAGTACTGAGTACATTCTCTGAATTAGTTCATGATGTAGTAGATATATACATGGATGACTTTACTCCTTACGGCTCTAACTTTCAGGAAGCCTCATCTAATCTAGGAAAAGTTCTAGACAAGTGTATTGAGATGAACCTGTCCCTCAGTCTGGAAAAATGTGAAGTTTTGATGACTGAAGGGTTCATGCTAGGTCATGCAATATCTCAACAGGGACTGCAGGTGGACCCCAAAGCCATCATCCAAAAGGTCCCACCTCCTCAAAAAGTGAGAGATGTCAGAAGTTTCCTAGGCTTGGCTAGGTATTACCAGAGATTCATTAAAGATTTCAGCAAGCTAGCCTCTCCTTTGTTTGGGCTCTTAGGTAAAGATGTCGAGTTTACATGGTCGAAAAACCGTCAAGAAGCCCTAGATACCTTGAAGAGCAAGCTCGTGACTGCCCCAATTTTGAGAGGCCCAAACTGGGCCCTGCCTTTCCACATTTACACTGATGCCTTGAACAAAGTAATAGGAGCAGCCTTGGGACAAATTGATGAAAAATTGTCTTATGCCATATACTTTAGAAGCAAAAACTTGTCAAAGGCCGAGTTAAACTATACAGTGATCGAGAAGGAACTCCTAGCTATCGTGCATTCCTTAAACAATTTCATACATTATATCATAGGCTATCAAACCTTTGTGCACACTGATCATGCTACATTAGATATTTAATGAAAAAACCGGATTTGAATGCTCGTATTATTAGATGGTTGCTTTTACTGCAACAGTTTGATTTGACCATTATTGATAAGCCTGGTAAAGAAAATGTTGTTGCTGACTTTTTGTCTAGAATAAATTTACCTACAGGTGAAGAAGGAATAGTGGATGACCAAATGCCAGATGAATATCTATTTTCTATCTCATTACTCTCTCCATGGTTTGTTGATACAAACTACTTGGTTTTAGCACAGTTCCCACCACACCTATCCTCAAAAGAAAATAGCAAGATAGTAAGGAAAAGTTCCCTTTTCACCTGGATTGGGGGAAATCTCTTCAAACTTGGCCCAGATAAAATCTTGAGAAGATGTGTCAGGGAGGAGGAAGTCTTTGAAATCCTCCTGACCTATCATGATGGGCCTTATGGAGGTCATTTTGCAACAAAAAGAACTACCTTCAAGATACTGCAAGCAGGCTACTACTGGCCCACTCTTCATTAGGATGTGAGGAGATACACCAACCAGTGTGATTGGTGTCAGAGGATGGGGAAACCTACTCCAAAGGATGAGATGCCCATGCAACCTCAAGTGACCTTTGAGCCATTTGAGAAGTGGGGAATGAATTTTGCGGGTCCTATCAGCCCTCCTTCAAAACAAAAACAATACATCATTGTGTGCACCGATTACTTGAAAAAGTGGGCAGAGAAAAAAGAAATCAAAGCAACGACAGAAGAAAAAGTAGCTGAATTTTTGAGAGAAAACATATTCTACAAGTTTGGGTATCCAAGAGAGTTGGTCATATATCAAGGTAGTTAGTTCACTTCCAAATTGATTGAAGACCTACTCACACATCATAGAATCAAGCACAGGACTTCGACCCTTTACCATCCACAAGCCAATGGGCAGGTGGAGGTCACTAACAGAGCACTGGAAGGGATCCTAACAAAGGTAGTGAGCAGCAACAGAAAAGACTGGGCAGATAGATTAGTTGAGGCCACTTGGGCCTACAACACAACATGGAAGACCACCATAGGGTTCACACCCTATGAGCTGGTCTATGGGAAGAAGGCTTTGTTGTCAATAGAATTTGAATTCAATACCCTGAGGATGACAACTCAACTGGACCTAGACCTCAGCCATGGACAAAAAGAAAGATTACTTCAGCTTAATGGACTAGATGAACATAAAATGCAAGCCCTTCTCCATACAGAGGTAGTTCATTTTTAGAGAAAGATATGGCATGAAAAAAATATCAAGGAAAAGAAATTCCAAGAGGGAGATTGGGCACTATTATATGATTCAAGATACAGAGATTTCAAGGGCAAGAAAAGGACAACATGGCTAGGACCCTACACTACGGAGAAATTCAATGACAATGGTTCAGTTTTGATCAGAACCATTGATGATGAAGCCATCCCCATGCTTGTCAATGGACATCAGTTGAAAGTCTACAAGAAACCCCTATCCTAGTGAGAGTTCATTGAATATTTGAATAAGACAATGATGGTATTGGAGCATGTCTTAGCCTCCACTTCACCCACTCACTGAAGAAAAAGAAAAAGAATTAAAAAATTAAGGACTCAAGTGAAAACCTCATGAGGCGCTTGAGTCCCATATTTGGGTTGAAAACCTCTTTTGAGGCAGCCCGGTGATGTTAAAAAAAAATAAGAGAGAAAAATAAGATCCCTAGGTGAAAACCTCCCTTGGAGGTGCCCAGGGTAGGAAATTAGGGTGAAAACCTCCCTGAGGCACCCTAGTTGTTTTCAAAAAAAAAAAAAAATGAATTTTTAGTTGCATTGCAGGTTTGCAGGAGGACTACAGGAAGTATCAAAAGGTGCCAAGGGAGCCCTAAAACTAACACCAACACCTATCCTACCTTCCCACACCTTTCTCCATCATTCTTGGCATTTTTTTCACCTCACTGTGCTTCTTTTTCAAAAATTTTGTTTTCTATAGGAGGCTATGTGTTTTCTACAAGAGGCTCCTGTAGGAATTACAAAGAGCCAGAAATGGATATAAAATGTAGTTTGAGGGACAAGGAAGTTTCATGAGGAATCTATAAATCCTCCTACAATATTCAAACCTCCTTGCCATCAATTACAAGCCTGCATCACACCCCAAGCATCATTATTCTTCCTGTCCAAGAAAGCACAAAAAAAAACAAATTTTCAGGAAAAGAAAAAAAAAAACAAAAAAATAAGAAAGGAACAGCACCATCCACCTCCCCTGAATCCTACCTATTACCTCTCCATCTCCATCTACATCTTTGGCATCATCAATAGGCTCTAGTGCCTCCTTCCTTCTCCTATTGTGTCATATTTGTAAATCCTTCAATCCTATCCCAAGTTGTTCTTAAGGGGGGATGTTAGGATATTCCGACACATAGGAAATAGTTAAGTTCAACTTGGTCTAGTATAGAGTTAGGTATAGAGTTAGGTAAAGTGTGTTTCTCTACCGTTGTACATTTTGTAACTTACAATCTGACGGTCACGATATGTAGTGATCCTACGGTTCATTCTCTCCTCGGTATTACCGACACTTGATCCGTGGCTTGACACCCGATTGGTCCATGAATTCTACTTAAAGAGCATGGAGGGTCATTTGTAGGTTCACCGTGCATGAGAGAAGCTTATGTAAATTTTTATTCTTTTATTAATAAATTGCCTGTAGTAGCCACGTTGGCACAGGCTGTGGACTGTTTCCCTCTCTGAGGGTTTTAAC
>APFE031291321.1:0-14331 GCA_000404065.3 Pinus taeda
CCGGGCCTCCTACGGTTGATGACTCGGTCACTTCGAATTCTCCATAGCTCGTCCAATTCCTTCTCATCCTCCAGCTGTTTGTTTCGCTGCTCCAAATATGTGTTTACCCATTTGGCCATCCACAATTTTGTTTGCAGTGATTGAATCTCGGTGCTTTGCTCTTGGATAATATCCCTGAGCTCTGTGGTAGGAGAATCAGCGTCAAGATCAATAACCGGAACACCATACACTCTCTCCTCAATCATGGGTTGCTTGCCCCTCTCTGCTACCTGTGCTGCTGTCGGCAACGAGGCCCCTCCCACCTGATGTGGAGATAACACTCGCTGCTCTGATGATGACGATGAGACCCCTTCCACCTGCTGTGGAGAAAATACTCGTCGAGCTGCTGCAAACAAGGTTCTATGACCTCTCTGATATGTACACTGTGGTGGGGAAACAACATGTGTCGGCACAATAATCTTGGGCTGGCGTGATGGACCTCCCTCCTCATGAATGGCTTCTGGCTCTAGCTATGGCTGTGGTGGCACTGTAAATACCTCATGAGAAATGAAGTCTTCCCATGGAATGCCCTGCTGACTCAACTGATGGGAAATAACGAGCTGAATGAGACCATGATGACACAAATCATTATTTCATCATCCATTAGCATCCTTCATGAATTTAGAGCCTACCTGGTCGATTTAGCAGTTTGGAAGGGCGATTTGAGTGATTTAGCAAGTTTCTGGCAAACTCAACTTGACTAGTCGCACCTCTCTGACTGGTCGCACCAGTTCAAAAATTGCACTGTGGGAGCAGCTCTGACTAGTCGCACCTCAAACTCGACTAGTCGCACCCCTTTTCAGGAGGCTTTTGGAGGCCTTCCCGGTCTCAGAATCAGGTGCAGGATAGCTCGTTGGAAAGGCCTTTGAGTCTACTTTCCAAATCAAGTAGAATTTTTCAATTTGGATTTGATTTGACCTATCAAAAACCAAATCTCCCAAGACTGGTCAAAAAGTGCCAAATGAGGCTGCCTGAAAGAAGAGTGTTGTTGCAGTCAACTTTTGAATGCCTTCCTCAACCCCAAATTGAGCTCATGATAGCTCATTGGAAAGATATATTTGTCTATTTATCAGTTTACCCATCAATCAAATCATTTGGCCAACCAAGCTAGGAGAAAACTTGATTTTCCCAAGGTCACTTCAGAGGTGTCTTTGATTCTCCTGAGGCAACGGTATTCTTGACATTTCTCTCAAACCATGGCACCTGTGTAAAAATTGAAGGAGGTTTTTCTTATTTTTCAGGTTTTGGACAAAAACCTCTCTTGGTTTCCCAAAATTCATCTTTTATTTCTCTGAAGCATCATTTGAGTGCGACTTGTCCCGATGTGTAAAACAAGGAATTCTGTCGAAATGAAGCGAAATGAAGGGGATAGGGGGCTTCTAAATTCTTGGGGAAATTTTTGGGAGTGGGGAGGGATGTTAGGAAGCAGGGAAAAGTGGAATCTCAGAGATTTAGTGAGGGGAAAGGGTCCAAAAGGGAAAAACACAGGCCCAACCTAGAAAATTGCCCAGTTGTAGCTAGAAACTAGGGTTTGTGCAAAAATGAGGATTTTGGGGGATCTTAGTGATGGGAAGTGTTTTATAAGGTACTTTAAGGATAGGGGAAGGTGTATGAACATCTGGATACAATTTTTTCTGATGATTTGGCCGCCCAAGAGAAATTGCCTTCAAAACCCTAGGAGAGGGAAATGAGCTTGCCTAGGCACAACTGAAGCATGGATAAGCTGTAAAATGACCCTATGGAACTTGACATGATGATGAAAACCCTATGAATGATGATAGGCTCAGCTGAATGATGACATGGACTGCCATTTGGGAAAACCCTAAAAGGAGTGAAAACAAACCCTAGACCTAATGCCTAGTGACCAAATTTTTCTTGAAAACTCTTTGAAATGACAAAATTTGACCTTAACACTTCAAAATAACTTTGTAAGAGCATATTTGATCACTGGAGGAAGGCTGTAAAGACTGACACTAACACCTTCCATTCCCAAACCCGTCATACACATTCTCCATAGTCCCTCATAAATACATGTCTTCGGCAGCAAAAACCTAAAGATACCATAAAATCTCTTCATACTCATCTAAGAAAACTCAAACATTGGTAAACATGGAGTCAGATTCTTCCTATGACAGAGATGAGGAGACAGTTAGTGATTCTTCTAGTGAAATGCATGCACCAAGGAGGCCTCACAAGGGTGGAAAACATAACCGGGAGGAGCCTACTTCACTTTCCGAGCTGTTGGCCTGTCCTCTTGCTGTTACATGCTTTCAACACCAATCTTGTTATCAGTTCTGTGAGATGGTAGAGAGAGTCAAGTACCACCATGAGCTGGCCAGATTGTTTGTGTTCCATCTTCATAATGGCCAAGTCACTTTGGCAGGTGTAGCATTCACCTTGACACCTGAGACTATTGTTCAAGCAACTGGCATTCCCAATGTAGGTGAGCAGTGGAATAAGAGGCAGCTGATAGACAGAGAGCATTATGAGCCTTACATCACAGCTAGTTTTCAGAGACATAACAGTATAGTTTTTCCTTTCAAGTATCTGCAGGACACATATGCTTCCTTGATGAAACTCATAATTAAATATTTAAGCTATGAGGGTAGATTTTCTCGCCTATTGCGTACCACATCAGATTGTTGATGCACTTCACTAGGGTGAGAATGATGAATCTCCCCTATTTTATTTGCTGGAACATTGAGAATATGACCACCTTAGTGCACAGGAAGCCTCTTCAGTAGCAGTATAACAAAATATATCATTTTTCACCATTCAAAATTGTGGTCTTGCATCAACTTGGTTTACTGAACATCTCATGGGAGGATTTAATTTCACATGAGGTCTTTACAGGTCCTCAAGTACCCTCAGCAATTTTTCAAGAGGCAGGAGGGCCTTCATATCAGCAGGAGATTCATGAGACACAAACCACTAGTGTGCCAATGTTTGTCACATACCAAAAGGGCACTAGGAGATTGTTTGCAGCAGCAAAACGAGTATTATCTCCACCCAGGGTGGAAGGAGTCTTGTTTTCTCCATCAGAAGATTAGGTAAAGGACAAGGGTAAGAAACCATTACATGATGAAGGGCCTTCAGGAGGACAAGAGATAGATTTCATTCTTATTCAGGATGATGACATCAATTTGGGCTCCCAAAGTTCAAAGCTCAAGGAAATCATTCAGGAACAACAAACTGACATTCATGATTTGTCTCTCAACCTAGAAAGATCCAAATGGATAATCAAATATTTGGAGCAAAGAAACAAACAACTAGAGGATCATCATACCATCATGGAGCTACAAAACATACGAGAAAACCGGAAAGCTGCCAAGAGGAGGAAAATCAAGTTGACACCACCTGAACAAGAAAATTGATGCTAATTGTGAATCTTGGCTTGAAAGGGCAAATATGCACTTGGAAAAGATGCTAGAGAAGGTGAAAAAAGAGAAAAATATGTGGAGGCACATGGCCTACCACTACTTGGCGAGAAACAAGGTGTGTAAAGCAAGAATCATGATTTTGAAGGCCAAGTTGAAGAAAGCATCAAGGAAGAGAAAAGAGCAAGATAGACTCTAGATCTTAGTTGAGGCTTCTTTAGCCCAACATAGTACTTAAAGAAGGAAATTCAATCCAAATTTCAAAAAATTTGGGACACTATTTGCAAATTTTGAATTTTTTTCCTAAAAAACAGGTTTTTTCTGCCTGATGCGTTGCGCCACTTGGCATGCGTTTTTGCTAGAGACCTCCTTTTGAGGAAAACTCAACATTTTTTGATTTTTCATGGAAAAATATGAATTCCCTCACATGGCCAATAAATTTTGACAGGTTTTTGTGCTTCCAAAAAGGTCAAAAACACCTCAAAAATGACCTTTCTGCCCCTTTTGGGGAGAACTCAGTTTTGGAGGGGCAAATGGGTGCCAAATTCAGAAATTCTACATGTTCTGGAAAGTAGATAGACAAAAATTTCCAACAAGCCCACTTGGAGAAAATTTTGTGCACGGGAAGGCCTCTAAAAGCAGCTGCACAAGGGCGCTACGCATAGGGAAATCAGCGCGGCACATAGGATGAAATTTGCTCATTTTGGCTAAAAAACTTTGTTTTTCGCCTAGTTTCCTCACAATTTGACTTTTATCTTTCTAATAGTCAAAATCATAATGTAATTTAATGTGACTTGATGGATTTTGATGTAATTATGCTAAATTTTCACTGATAGAGGTAGATTCATCCATGAAAAGGTAGCTTACAACTGAATGAATCAGTTCCCTAGTTTTTAGAGGCAAGTTGTTCCACTGCCTACCTTTTAGTTCTCAGCATAGACTTTGTTGGAACAACTCCTAAAATTATGAGCTCGACCCCTAAAGGCTAGGATGAGTTTTTTATTACCTATATCTACTAGTTTTGCACTCATTGGCAAAGGTTTGACTTTTGGGAAAGCTTGAAGCTTTATTGTATACTCATTTCAGTAGTTTGGCAAAGGAATAGACCAAGGTTTGCAGCACTTTATGGGATTCTTGTGGCAACTTGATTTGGTATTGTGTTTCCTTCTGTAATTGCAAGTTTACATGTGTTTTATGTATGCCATTATCTCTCTGTATTCATCTTAACTGAATGAAACAAGGATAAAGGTAGAATTCATTGATTTGCAGTGCTCTACCTAGGGTTTTGTTTAGTTATTTATGTTTTTAGCTGTTTGAAGAGGATCCTTGAGACTTTCATGCCCTTTTCAACTCCTCACCAATCTAAAATCTCTCTAACTCACTCAATTTGAAGTACCAAACCATTTTCCTACCTCACCCCATAGAGATCTCTGCAAAACTGAGCCTCATTCCCGAGACCCAAATCTGCCTTTCACATTTGAGCCAACAAAACAACATCAAATTCAATCAAACTCTTCTGGACACATACCTAGCCTAAAATTAGTCTTCACATCAGTCATCTCAAGCTTCATTGATCATATGTTGCTGAGATTGCCAAGGAGAGAGCCCTCTCCTGACCTGGTAGGGCTAGCTACCAGGTTAAGTGTGGTTTGGTGTTACCCTAGATCCTACCTTTCTCAGCCTGAGGTAGATTTAGGCTCTAACATAGTGGCGACCATACTGGGGAAGAGATTGTTTTTGTGTTAGTGTTCTTCATTTTATAAACTACAGACGGAGCTTGAAGTTATGCCAAGTAGCCTTCGAACTGCACATTGCTTTGTGAGTGCATAAGTAGATAAAAGCTGCTTCAGTCAATCTTCGGTCTAGTCTTATAAATGGAACATCTAACTTGCAAATTTCCCCAGTACATCAGATAATTCTAGACTTTTGGATGATGAGTTTAGAATTTGATAAGCTGAATAAGTTGACAATGTCCATTTGATTTCTTGGCAATAATTCAACACACTGGCTTCCAGAAGATACACCAGAGCAAATCCTGATCCTGATCCACCTCCTGTGTATGAAAATCCCAATTTTATTCCGAGAATTCTTCGCCGATAAGTTCTGTGATTCCTACATTTAGATCTCATTCATGCCCGATTGTTTTTGAATATCTTGAAGATCTTGATTTTGACGAACATTTTGATATGTTCTTGTTTGAGACTAAATCTGAAAGTGTTGTTGGTTCTATTGTCCTAAATCTAGAGTTTGCCAAAGATCTTGAAACTAAAAAGGCCAATAAATCAATTGACGATTATATTTTGATACTTCAAACTTCCATTGTGGCTACAAACATTCCTAACTTCTTAGAGTCTGCATCTGCAACTCTTGGGTCATCTGCTATTGCATCTAGTTGAGAAATTCTTACCGAACCTCCTTTCATTCCCACCATTCCTGTGCAGCCTTTCATCTCTGATCAGAAATCTACAGTGTTGTCACCTCCATCCACTCCTTCTACACCTCAAACATCAAAAATTTCTTCACCCCCTTCAACACCTCATACACCGGCCACATCAGCTGCTCTGACTCCTCCTACATCCCCAAGACCAGTCGTAAATCTGCCTAGAGCAATGGCTACTAGATGTGCACCTCTCATTGTGCCCCAAAATTTGGATGCCATGCCCATCAATTATCAAAGAAAAATTCCATTGTTTGATGGTAACCCTCAAGGTATCATAGCTCAGCAACATGTGGACAAAATGGTAGATTTCTTTGACCTTCATGAGATTGATGCAGAGAATGTAACAATGAGATTGTTTGTGCAAACTTTTGGGGGTGAAGTACGAAAGTGGTTCAGAGCTTTGTCGGCTGCAAGTATCACTACATTGACTAATCTTCAGAGACAATTCTTGGATCGCTGGGAAGTAAATAAAAACCCTCTTCAGATCCTTTCCGAATATGAGAACATTAAGAGGAATGTTGGTGAGACTGTTCAAGATTATTGTATTAGATTCAATTATGTTTACAATGCAATTCTTGCCGATATAAAGCCACCTATGGGGCTGGCTTTGATTAAGTTTCCTGATGGTTTCAATCCTAATATGCCTATCAATTAAGAGAAAGAGATCCGACCACTTTGGAAGACATGCAAAAAATTGCAGTCAGCGTTGAGGCAAATCTGCTTGCCAAGAGAGCTAGAACAAAGGTTGAAAAGAAGGTAACGATAAAGGAAGAGGCTTCCACTTTAGATAAAGTGCTCCATAAGATTGAGAAGATGTTTGACAGATTAATCATTGATAAGCCTGAAGAGCAAGTCAGAAATCCAAATTTCTATGGTTAGCAACAACCATAATTCAGAGTCAAGCAATGAGAGCAATGAGCACAAGACCAAGCAGCACAGTAGCAGGTGAAGGCACCCTTACAGCAGAATTTTGTACATGGTCCGGAATCAGATGATGAGGAGAACGTAATTGGAGAGGAGAATCATTTCTTTACACCTGATGATATGCCAATTTTTATCAGCGAAGATGAGGAGTATTCAGAAAGCCCAGCTGTACAAAGGGATGAAGATTTCATCTTGGCAAATGAAACCGTTCTTGAAGAAGAGTCTTATGAATATTAGAGGGGATACATGAATGCTTTGACAGCCCAATAGCGACAATATTCAGTCAGGAGTAGAGATGTACCCATAAATCCAATTCACAAGAGGAAGGAAGTGACACCGCCAAAGAATGATCCTCCCATTGTGCAGAAAAAGGGAAAAGAGACAGCTGATCCTACCACCAACAAAACACAATCAGCAAATGAAAGATCAAATCAGCCAAGTGTATCAAAGGAGAAAAATGAAAAGAAGGATGCTTCAGCCAAAGAGGTAGAGAAAACTTCAGCTTTTAACTTAGAAAATGAAATTGCTAAGTTAAAAGTATCTATACCTTTGATTGAGTTGATGAAGGATAGTAGCTATAAAGGAAAGGTGTCTAAGATTTTGAATTTAGATCCATTATTTGGTATGGTAAACATGGAGGATGACCAACCTGAGTTGATCTTTGGTCTAGCATTGGAAGGTCAGTCCCAGGATAGTGATGTAGCTCCTTTTTACATCAGCCTTAGGGTACATGACTATGTATTACACAACGCTATGTTTGATTCCAGAGACTCTCATAATCTCATGCCTAAGGCAATCACAGAGAAATTGGGTTTGGACATCACTAGAAAGTATCATGACTTATATTCCTTTGATTCTGGTAGAGTAAGATGCATTGGTCTTATTAAAGATTTGGTGGTCAGTTTGGATCAAATTCCAGCGAAAAATATTTTGATGGATGTGGTTGTGGCAGATATTCCTCCTAGATTTGGCATGCTTCTTTCTATATCTTGGGGAGAAAAACTTAAAGGGACATTGCAGCTTGATTTCTCCTATGCTACTATTCTCGTGTTCGGTCAGATGAGGAAATTATACCAGAAGCAAAAGATGAAGTACAAGATCACTTGCAAGGAGAAACCAATGAATCATCTAATCTACTATGTACATACTGATATAGAATCATTTGTTTTATATTCTAATAGTTTTAATGATGTAAATAGCCAATTAGTTGAAGTAGAAGACATTCTAGAGATCGCTGAAAATTTCAGAGAGGTATTAAAGAAAGAAAGACAAAGACTTGATAGTACCGCTGAGCAATCAACCTTCCAACAATAGCAAAATATTGATGGACAACAAGGAAAAATAAAAGAGAAAACATAATTTCAACATTTGGAAGAGGACGAAGTCGGTTTGTGGAGCATGGATTTTGATGGCATAGTAGGAAGGGAAGGAACTGGAATTGGCATTATAACAAGCCCTGTTTTCTCACCAAACAAAGTGCCAAGTAATGTAAGGGTCTGTTCGTATAAATTTGGTTTTGATTGTTCAAATAATGAGGCTGAATATGAGCCTTTAATTGCTGGTTTGAAAATTATTAGAAAGTTAAATGCTAAAATAATTTCAGTATATGGCGACTCTGAGTTAGTTATCAAGCAAGTGAAAGGGGAATACCAAGATAAGCATCCTCGAATGCGGGCCTACTGCAATGCGGTATTAGATATCTTGAGATGGTTTCCAGATTACACTTTGACATGTGTCCCTCACGTTTAGAATGTTATTGCAGATTCACTTGCAACAGTAGCAAGTAATTTGAAAATTCTGATGAATTCAAACAATAAGTTTGAGATTCATGTGAAACATCACCCACATGTCCCTGATAATCAAAGGTATTGGAAAGTGTTTCAAGATGATAAAGAGATCGAAGAATTTATGCAAAATGAAGGTAAATTCAAAGACACTTCTATCGATGGGGAGCATGATGATGGTGAAGCAAATATAGAAGTCAATCAGATGGAAGTTTTGCAGCTGAAAGACAATGTCATTCCTAAAGGTCTAATACCTTTAGAGGAGATATTTGATCAAGATGATGTAGCCCGAAAACCGAGCTCGCTGCCAACCAAGAAAGGATTTGAGGATGTGAACATTGGATCAGCAGAAAATCCTAAAATGGTGAAGTTATCAAAGGCGTTGCCTCCACAGATAAAAACAAAGTATATCAGTTTATTATCTTCATTTACTGATGTATTTGCATGGGACTATTCAGATTTGAAGGCATATGATACGACCATAATTCAGCATATAATTCTAATCAAGCCAAATCAAAAGCCTTTTTATCAGAAGCTAAGAAGAATAAATCCAAAGTTGTTGCCCTCAATAGAGAAGGAAGTGAATCAATTGTACAAAGCTGTTATAATCGTCCCCATAAGATTTTCAGATTGGATTTCTAATTTGGTGCCCGTGCACAAGAAAACAGGTGAGATTCGATTATGTATTTATTTCAAAAATCTGAATAAAGTGTCTTTGAAAGATAATTATCCATTGCCTAAGATGGATCACATACTTCAAAGAGTAGTTGGAGCATCCCACATGTCGCTACTTGATGGTATTTCGGTTATAACCAAATTCTGGTCCATGAGGATGACAGAGATAAAACAGTGTTTACCACTCCGTGGGGAACTTTCCATTATGTCAAGATGCCTTTCATATTGAAGAATGCTGGTGCGACCTTTCAGCGGGCAATGGATATTCCATTTGCTAATGAAAAAGATGTCTTTTTAGTTTTTTATCTTGATGATTTGACAGTTTTTTCTAATTCAGATGAAGAGCACCTTTATCATTTGAAGATTGTATTTCAACGATGTAGAAAGTATGGCATATCGCTCAATCCAAAGAAGAGTCTGTTTGCCATGGATGAAGGGCAAGCTTCTCGGTCATATTATATCAAAGGAGGGCATCTGCATTGATCCAACTTAAGTGGAAGCCATTCAGAAGATTGATTTTCCACGAAGTAAAAAGGAGATCCAATCATTCAATGGTAAGATGAATTTCTTACGTCGCTTTGTGCCCAATCTTGCAGAACATTTAAGGGAAATCACAAACATGCTAAAGAAAGATAGTGTAGTGAAGTGGAGCGAGGAAGCAATTAAGTCCTTTAATTTGGTAAAGTTGGCCCTTTCTTCAGCTCTGGTTTTGATCAGCCCGGATTATACTCAAGATTTCATTTTGTTTTCATTTGCTTCAGATCATACTATGGCAGCGGTCTTAATGCAGAAAAGAGACTAGCTTGAGAAACCAATTGCATTTTTCAGCAGAACCATAAGGGATGCAACTTTAAAGTATAATATTATTGAAAAAAAAGCTCTTGCTTTGGTAAAGGCATTGAAATATTTTCGGGTCTATATTCGGCATTCTCACATCCTTGCTTATGTCCCTAATGCTACTGTTAAAGATGTATTAGTGCAAACAGATCCAGAAGGGAGACGAGGCAAATGGATCGCTGCTTTGTTGGAATATGACGTGGAGATCAAACCAACAAAGCTCATCAAAATATAGGGGCTAGCCAAGTTAATGGCTGAGTCAAATTTACATGCCTTGGACATTAATCTCATTGCTGCTATGTCCGAGGAAGATGAAGAAAGTTCGCCTGTTCAGGTAGCAAAAATTTTTCTTCTTTCTCCTTGGTATTCGGACATTGTTTATGTGCTCCAAAATATGTCACCACCACCTAGAATGGCTAAGAACAAAAGTAGGACCCTAAAATTAAAGGCTGCCAAGTTTTGTATAATGAATAATGCACTCTATTGGAAAGATCTTAGCGGTGTCTTGCTCAATTGCTTGGTTGAAGAAGAGGCAAAACAGGTTATGGAAGACATTCACAAGGGATATTGTGGAGGTCATCTTTTTTGGAAAACAACAACCAATAAAATTTTGAGAGTGGGGTAATATTGGCCAACTCTTTTTGATGATGTGTACAAAACTGTCACAAGCTGCCACGAATGTCAAATTTTTCAAGGTAGGAGAAAATTGCAGCCTTTACCGCTCAAGCCGATTGAAGTAAGTGCTCCATTTTAGTAGTGGGGTTTGGACTTCATTGGTGAGATTCATCCTACTTTTTGAGCACAGAACAAGTGGATCCTCATAGTGACAGACTATTTCACTAAATGGATTGAGGTGATTCCCACTAGGCAAGCCATTGATTCGGTAATCATTTCATTTCTTGAAAATAATATTTTGTCTCGTTTTGGCTATCCAAACAAGTTGATCACTGATAATGTAGCAACTTTTAAATCTAAAACAATGATTGAATTTTGTAATAAATATCAAATTACCTTGGGGCACTCAACTACTTATTACCCACATGGATTGGCGGAATCCTCAAATAAATCCTTGGTCAATATTATCAAAAAGCTGTTGAAAACGAACAATAAGAGTTGGCACAAAAAGCTTGTTAATGCACTTTGGGTAGATAGAGTAAGTCAATAGAAATCTATAGGTATGTCCCCTTTCGATCTCGTGTATGGTGTTGACACAGTATTCCCGAGCTCTCTCGCAGTACCGGTGGTTAAACTTCTGTAGGAAGCTGGTAGCGAGGATGATCATTTGCAGTGAAGAATCAATCAAATGATCCATTTACAGCAGACTATAGAGGAGGTTTTTCAAAATACCTTCAAGTTGCAAGAGAGAATCAAGAAGATATATGATCGAAAGGCAAAGGTGGACAAGTTTCAAATAGAAGGCATACTGTTGAAATGGGATGCGCAAAACTAAGACAAAAGTAAGAATGGAAAGTTTGAGAATCTGTGGAAAGGACCATTCAAACTTGTTGCATATCGAGGCCAAAATGCTTTCCTACTGAAAGAAATGAATGGAGAAGATTGTCCAGGTGGGCCGGTTAATGGTTGGCTGCTCAAAAGTTAGTATTTCTGAAATGGTTTCTGCTGTCATATGTATCATTGTACATACAGGTTTATTTTATTCCATTGCAAGTGTGTACTGTCATCATTCATTCAGTTTGGGGCCTAAAGTGAAGGCTATAAAATTGAGGTTTGATTTCAGTTTTGGTTTGGATTGTTTGAGTCAGGTCTTTCAGTCGATTTCAGTCTTGAAATTGAGTCAATTTAGAGTCAGATTTCAGTCCTGAAATTATGTCAAGATATTGGTTTTGGTTTGTCGAAGGTATTGACTCCGTAGCCCAATCGACAAAGGAACTGCCTGCTTTCCTAGAGATTTGTAGTTCTTGGCACCTCCAAGGAGCTACCATCCCCATTGGAGCCAATGTTAGTGTGTGTATCTTCATCCCTCCATCAGTGATCAAATTCTCTTGTTGCATTGCATATTAGGCGTCTTATCCAATCAGCTGAATTCCATTAGGATCATGGATCATCTGATGGTAGGGGCATATTATACATTTTCCCTCATGTTATTTACCTGCTGGCCCATTTTCATTCATCTAAATCATCTGTAATCATTTTTCGTCTTTAAATTTGCAGAAGTCATTTTTAGGGTTTTAGGTCTCATTAGGTCTAGGGTTTCGTTAATAAAATCTTGAAAACACTCATTAATGGTTAGCAGGCACATGAGGAGGTCAAATAAAGTCTTAGTAGCAATAATTTCAATGATCACATGCTCAATGATTTATGTTTCCTCAAAACCCTGTTTTGAGGAAAAACAGAGTTTTTATGTTTTCATGTTCAAATTTGATGTAATTTCATTTTTTCCATATGTAATAACTTCAGAGGCAGCCCTGGTCACCTTGCCAAGCCTATGCAACTTCACCACCTGCAAAAGAAACAAAAATTCAAAGCAATCAGTCCATCGAAGGCAAAAAGAAAGCAAACTGCCAAAAAATAGAGTTTTAAAAGAAAGTCAAAATCAAACATTAGAAGAGTGGGTTTTTGTAAGTGAAAAATCAAAACCATATGTATATAAAGTGTATTAATATCAATAAGGTTCATTTGTGTCCTCAAGAGAAAGAGAGCAAGTGTATTGGTCTTCCAAAATCCAAGAGAGTGATTTTTGTGCCAAAACAAAGGAAAACCCTAGTGCGGCGCACTCATCCGACGCCGCACACTCATCTAGCGCGGCGCATTGAATAGCATTCAACAATGTAATTTTATAATTGGTGTGGCACATTGAGGCAGTATGGCACACCTGTGAGGTAGTGCGACACACAGGACTGTAAGGCCAATTTCACTCATAGCCTCTTCCAAACTTACAAAATTACTAAATCCTCAATTTTCCAAGTAAGTTAATACGCCCTCATCACTAATAGATGAATTTATCTTGGTGTTTATGGTGATTTAATGGTGAAAAATTGAAACCCTACCTCCTTGCATTTCTTGTTAAAAACAGTTGCATAGGGTTTACACTTTGCCTATTTTGTTGTTAAAACTACTCCTATCATTTTCATCCCCTCATTCCCTCACTCCTCACTTCATTTTCTCCCTCCCTTTTCATTCTCATTTACCCCCTCCCTAAATCCCCATATCCCTAAAACTACTAATCCTAAATCCCTAGTCCCACTATCCTAAACCCTAGCCAAAAGATCCCCAAACCCTAATTGTTGTCCCAAAGCCTAAATATTATTCCGTAAACCCTTCTATTCCCAAACCCCTCATACACATTCCCTCCACAGTCCCTCATACATTCATGTCTTCAACAGCAAAAACCTAAAGACACCATAAAATCTCTTCATACTCATCTAAGAAAACTCAAACATTGGCAAACATGGAGTCAGGTTCTTCCTATGATAGAGATGAGGAGATAGTCAGTGATTCTTCTAGAGAAATGCATGCACCAAGGAGGACTCACAAGAGTGGAAAACAGAACCGGGAGGAGCCCACTTCACTTGTCGAGCTGTTGGCCTGTCCTCTTGCTGTTACATGCTTTCAACACCAATCTTGTTATCAGTTCTGTGAGATGCTAGAGAGAGTCAAGTACCACCATGAGTTGGCCAGATTGTTTGTGCTCCATATTCATAATGGCCAAGTCACTTTGGCAGGTATGACATTCACCTTGACACTTGAGACTATTGCTCAAGCAACTGGCATTCCAAATGTAGGTGAGTAGTGGAATAAGAGGTAGCTGATAGACACATAGCATTATGAGCCTTACATCAAGGCTAGTTTTCAGAGACATAACAGTAGATTTTTTCCCTTCAAGTATCTGTAGGACACATATGCTCCCTTGATGAAACTCATAATTAAATATTTCAGCTGTGAGGGCATATTTTCTCGCCTGTATGCCTACCACATCAGAATGTTGATGCACTTCACTAGGGTGAGAATGATGAATCTCCCCTATTTTATTTGCCATAACATTGAGAAGATGACCACCTTAGTGCACAAGAAGTCTCCTCAGCAACAATATAATAACATATATCATTTTTCACTAATCAAAATTGTGGTCTTGCATCAACTTGGTTTACTGAACATCTCATGGGAGGATTTAATTTCACATGAGGTCTTTACAGGTCCTCAAGTACCCCCAGCAGTTTTTCATGAGGTAGGAGGGCCTTCACATCAACAGAAGATTCATGAGACACAAACCACTAGTGTGCTAGTGTTTGTCACA